>JBBMJY010025673.1:0-31682 GCA_037833715.1 Toxotes lorentzi
CACACACACACACACACACACACACACACACACACACACACACACACACACACACACACACACACACACAGAGGGATACAGCCTCTGGAAAACCACTTAGCTAGGACCAAAAACTCTGTGTAACTCAAAGATGAAGTGAAGGAGCAGAGAGCGAGAAGGCAGAGGGACAAAAAAAAGAAGAACGGGGAGAGAAGTTAAAAGAGAATGAAAATGTTCAGACAGACACTAGAGACAGATCGTCCCAATAAATACAGGAATGAGAAGGAAAAGAGACAACATCAGAACTGTCAAAATGAGTTTTAGTTTTTTCTCAGTGGCAGAGCTGCTTCAGAGGTGGAAAAAGTTAAATGTCACTGGGTGGAGATAAAGAAGCCCTGCTGTTCAGTGTGCAGCCTACAGTCAGCATATTCATATTTAAACACATTTTCTAAAGGGGATTTTAATATCTATATAACATACAACAGCATTTAACCTATGATGTCAGAAAATCCATAAACAGGAAAACATGGAAGACACCAGAAGTTCCAGTTTCACTTCAGCGCTCTGCACAGTGGGTGCACATACATGTAGACAGAGGAAAAAACAGAACAACAGTATCAACCAAGAACTGCAAAGTATCAGAGCTAACAGCAGGATTTCACTCAGAAATAACACTTTTACTACATGAGTGACTTTCATTTATTATAATCAGGTACTTGAAATTATTTCCTCCTCCAGAGCAAGACATACTTGAATGACTAACACATCAATCTATGGCAGGATAACTGTAAATAAGGAACTGAGACTTTATAGATACCTAGATAATGTGAAACCCAATTATCCCCATGGTTTTGTTGGGTAAAAATACGATACCATGTGGAAAAACAAAATATAAACATTCAAACAGAAAGTGGAGACACAGAGAGACTGAAACAAAGAGAAGGAAAGAATTTCAAGAGTCATGGTTATTTGAAGAATGTAGATAGCATTAAAAGAAAAAAGGAAAAAATAGGACCAAATTGCCTCAGTTACGGGAATCCAACCGACAACCCCCCTGGTTACGACCAACTGCTGACCAGCTAATTTGAGAATCCCAACCACAGCACAGAGGAAAGTGTGTGTATGTGTGTGTGTGTGTGTATCTGAGGACCAACTATGTTTGCATGACTTCAAGTATTTGGCAGCAACAAGAGGATAAATTTCTCCCCTCATCTTCTTTTTGGACAGTGTGGCTGATCTCTCTACACGTGTGTGTGTGTGTGTGTGTGTGTGTGTGTGTGTGTGTGTGTGTGTGTGTTTGAGAGAGAGAAAGAAAAAGGAAACTTAAAACAAAGAAAAATGTTCCTTGGATGTGATCCCTTCTAAAAATAAGTGAACTGGTCAAAGATATCGAGGTGTTATCCAAATATGTGGGGTGGTGCCTTCTCAATTTACTGTGTGTGTGTGTGTGTGTGTGTGTGTGTGTGTGTGTGTGTGTGTGTGTGCGCGCGTGCGCGTGCGCGTGCTTGTAGGGAGGTAAATGGGTGTCCTAAGCTAATTCAGACTCTACACTTACTGGAATTGAGGCCACCTAAAAAGACTGAGGAGACACACACACACACACACACACACACACGCACGCTCACACTGAGCCTGTATTTGCCCGGAGCTCAAACACTGCTGTCTAGTAATCCTGTTATCATAGGCTGCGGTCGCTCTATCTGTATCACTTACACTGTATGACACAGTAGGAATAGCAATAGGAATAACACAGGAAGGCCGAGAAAGGGAAGGCAGATTAAGACAGACATGGACGGAGACAAAAAGAGAAATGAAGAAGAGAAACAAATGGCAGAGAGACAAGAACTCATCCTGACTTTCTTTTCTAGAAATCCTCCTTCTGATATGTTTTGCGGCTCTCGTCCTTCCATCTCTCCCAGCATGCCTCACAGTTTTTGTGTCCATTCTTCAGCCACAGTCTCTGTTTGCACAGGGACAGAAGCTCAGAACGGATTAATATCACATGATGCACTTCTCTGCATTTCAGGGGGTTGAATAGATTTGCAGGCGGAGTAACTGGATTTGACATCTCATGAAATAAGGACTAAAAAATAGATACAACAATTAGGCAAATAAGCTGTTCTTAATGAAGGAGTTCATCAAGGAATCAACTTTGGTTCTTTGCAGTTTCATTCATAAAATAAGTCCCTTGAACAGATTTGGTTTGGTTCCGTTCCGGGGTTTGACTAGTTCTCGTATTTATCAGAGGCAGACATGTTAACGGAAATGAGTCAGATTCCTCCAAACTTGATCCATTGCTTTAACAGGCTTATACTTGTGGTGCTGCAGGTGTGATAGCTCTGAGACACTTGAATTTTAGGGTGGGTCCTTTTAGGAGGTCTTTTGGGTCTAGTTCATATAACTATCTGTGACAGGAAGTGTGTGTTGATAACCTTAAATTCCTAACTGGCTTTCAGGTTCACCCGCCACTCTGCTCTGGTGTTTAAGCACTAAATCACCCTAAGCTGAATCAGATCCTATGCTCCGGTGAAGAGACAAGCAAAGTCTGCAGCAGCAGAGTTGGAGCTTTAGAACCGGCTTAATGAGTCTGGGTTTTAAGATGTTTACGAAGAGGAACCTCACTGTAAGAAGTAAATTATGACCTTGTTTGACTTTAGGTTTACACAAGCTATATGTTTCCTTAGAATATGATATATGTCTTTCTTTATTTTTACTCCATTCTCCACCCATCCATCCAAGCTTCCTCACTGTTCCAGTAATGTGTAACTATATATACTATTCTCTATCCTGCGTGTGTGTGTGTGCGTCTGTGTGGGCTTCTGTTCCTGGAAGAGGTCAGCAGCTCACAGAAGTCATCCCCAGTTATTATACTTTAACGACTACTCACACACACACACACACACACACACACACTGAAATCTTCAGTAGCATGTAATACCCCATTATCACAGAAGGTGAGGGGAGACCCTGTAATCTCCCAGTGACTCGCATCTCACCCTATTTGACACAGATATTTCGAGATTTGGTTTCTTTTGTTGGTCGGTTCATCTGAACAGTTCTGAAAAATACAAACTGATAAAACTAAATCCCCCAAACAACATTTTGAAACTTCTTGATTTGCCTTAACTTAGATGAGATTTTGAAGTTAGTTCCTTGGTTGAGGAGCCAAACAGTCAGTAAATCCCTCCTCTCCAGCAGAACATGTTTGATTTGAACAACACCTACGTCTTTGTGGTATCGAGTTACGTTTACAGTAAACTCAGTTGACTCACAGCAGATTTCAGTATTAAAAAGGAAAGAGTAATGTACATGAACACGTGAACTCACCAGCATAAGTTCATCTGTTCATTTAAATATTCAGTGATCATTTAAGTTATTAAGTTATAGCTTAACTCTACATCGTAACTAACGTGCATCTGCTCATTTTACAAAGTTATAGCACAGTTCTTCCACTGTGTTCAAGCTAATGCTTCTGCAACAAGCTGCAGCTGCATGACTAAATACAAACATGTATTTTTTTCCACAAATAGAAATCAAATCTGAGTGAGACAGACTGTGACACCAGGTGTCAAGTGAAATCCATCTCAATTGCTGTGTGTGGATGTACTGTATGCAAAGAGTTTGGTAAGGACAAGCTTTCAGCATAAAAGAAGACCTAACCAAACCTCTAATCAGGGCTCCTCTCTGATCGCCAGAACAAATCTGGTGTAAATCAGCTCAGTAATCTTCTTGTGTGTCCCCAGCATGACTCCTGTTCATCGTCTTTATTCATCTCATCTGTTTGTTATTTCACTTTAACCATAAAACGGCAACTTGCCATGAAATACTCTGTTCTTCAGGAGCATGTTGAAGCGTGAGCACGTACGGACACAAACAACCCCGGAATAAATCTTTGCTGTCACCTGATAGCCCCACTTCTATTCTGATCCTTCCAGGCTCCAGCTTTAAGAATTGCCATTTATTCATTTGAGTGGAAAGCTCGCATAAACAGAATGCCTTTCATAAGCCAGCAGCCCGTGAACCACGTCCAAAAAATTACTGAAACTCATAGTGTAATTTCTAGAATAACTATTCAGCATTCCTAGTGAGAACAGTTTGCTTGAAATGTTCAGAAATGGCTAAAATTCTGATTTATCACTATATTCACTCACTAAAATCTTTCCTCGAGCCATCGTTTTGGTCAGGGTGAGCAGGGTTACACTGGCATCGAGGGAGTTCAGCTCGCCACCAAGAAACTTCATTAGTAAATTAAAACCCACAGGAGTCACATTTCCTCTCATTGGGCATGTCCTCTTCTTTGCTCTTTTTTTATTCTCTACTGTATTCTTTTCTCATCCTGACATTTCAGTCATCTGTTCATTTACGAGGAGATTTCAGAAATTCAGATCATGCAAATCTGAGGATAATTAGCGTGAGTAATTTCAGTTGTCGAGCCAAAGCTGCAGGTCAGTTCAAGTTCACCGGTTGAACCACATCCAGAGGAGATCCCAAAACCACAGGTACGAGTGTGTGTCCATGAGTGGCTGCCACTTTCCCTGTGTAACATATAGTCACTGTGATGCATTCAAAGTCCCATAGGAATGTGTGCCTCTGATCTGTTTGTCACTGTGGGACATTTGTTAAAGTTCAGATGGTTTGGTTGACATCATGATTACAGACTGGAAAACTCACAGACACACACACACACACGAGTGTGTGCAGCTATTCTTGTTAGGACAATGCACTGAGTTCCATTCATTGTAGACAGCATGACCCTAACCTTAACCAGGACCTCAGAAGTGACATGCGTCATTAGGACAGAGCTTTGGTCCATATTAGGACTCCTGGTCCTGACAAGGTTGGTGTTACTACCAGAAAAGGTCCCAAAGAGGTAACAAAAACATGTATACACACACACACACACACACACACACACACACACACACACACACACACACACGCACACACACGTCTATCAGTTTCTGTTCTCTCCCCATTCAGTAAAATAATGCTTTCTTGTCTTGAGCACACATCTTGTATTTCTTGCTGATGCACATATGCACACGCGCCCACACACGCACACACCCCGTGCTGAGTGATAAATTTGTGGTCTTCTATGAATAGCGAGCTGAATAGCAGACCTGACCAAAAGCATGCAGCATCCTCGGCCCTAACGGAACATAAACTCTGTGTGTGTGTGTGTGTGTGTGTGTGTGTGTTTTCCTTGAGCTGAGTGATGCGGATGTTGGCCAAAAGTCACCTTGGTGAAATGGAGACAGCCAGCCACGTGTGTGAGTATGTTTGCGGCTTACAGTGTGAAAAAGAAAAGTATGTGTTTGCAGGTTTGCGTGTCCAAGTGTGATTGATTGGTGACTCTTCTCTTTGTGTATGCAAGTGTATTGTGTGTCCAAGTGTGTGTTACAGTCACGGTAGCCAGCCACAGGTCCTGTAGAGTTCATGAACAAAGACCTCATCATCATTATAATCATGTTGTTTGTCAACGTTCCTCCATGGGTGTGTATGTACTTATGCTGTCATGGGATTGGCTTGTGTGTGTGTGTGTGTGTGTGTTTTCCTTGAACTCAGTGATACAGATGTTGGCCAAAAGTCACTGGTTCACCTCTGTCCCAGCCTGCTGTGTGTGTGTGACAGACAAAGAGAAGGATGTGGAAAAAGGAAGACAAAGTAACGGAAAATAACCTTGAGAAAGTGTGTGTAAGAGATGAATCACAGAGGTTGCGGGTTGTGTACAATAGTGTAATTGATTGCATTTTATTTGCTGTGTGTGCGTATTGTAAAATGTTGTATTGCCTAAGGAAGCTCTTGTTGCCAGCATGTAGTTCCAGTCAATTGAATCACCAGTGGCTGTGTATGATAAACTGCAGGTAACCGTAACAACAGTCTCAGCAAACTCATTTCTTAGGTGACCTGAGTGAAAGTTAAACTGCTTTTATTTATTTATTTGAGAAAAATCTATTGAAAAGTGGAAGAAAAATAATAATGTAACATGTAAATATCACGATTATCACAAGAAGAATGGAAGGGGATGAAAAAGTAAAGGACTGAAACACAAGGCAGAAAAATAAAGAGGGTAAGACGTAAACTTGGCATTATTGAAGTAGAAAGTGAAGATCTGGACGAGTATTAAACAGGTGTTTATGGTGTTTTATTGCAGCCTCAGCTAACCTCTGGCTGTCTTCCACAATCAGGTAGAAAATCCCTTCAGGAGACAGACAGAGTGGGAGACACATCTGCTTTGACTGTATGTCTGACTGCCAGCCTGTAAAATAGCCCTGGGAGCATTGAAGCCGTAATGATACTGTATCACTGATACTCCTGTTTTTTACATGTTTTCCATCATCTTAAATGCTAAGCATCAGTTACAGTGGCATTTTCACTTAACTCAAACAGTGTTGCCAAAATTGGGGCTCAGTGCATCTTACCTTTGATATTTTGTTTAACTACATATCCAGATTCTGTGTATTGAGCAGTTTGAGGCTTTGTACTGTTCCGTCTTTGTCCTTTATCTACAACATTCACCTCCACCAATTGGATAAGACTGTAGGCAGCTCTTGTCTGGCATTTCTCCACTTTGAGCAACTACAAAGTTTAGAAAGTCAGCTGTAAATCTGCAGTATTTAATGTGTGTTTAATGAGGACATTCTGTCTATTACAGGATTACTTAAGACTTAAATGAGATTAAATAAGTGGCAGTAGAACATAAAGACATCTTTACATCATGTGGTTTGCTGCTAATCCACAGGTCTGTCGCTCGTCATAGTTCGGGAACACTTCATCATCTACTCTTAGCAATTTAGAAAGAGTAGTGTGCAAGACATCCGTAAAACAAGAACTCGTGAGGCTGGAGGCTGCAGGCTTGGATGAACGATGTCAAATGGTCTTTATCCACCTCTCTGTGCGTTCATCAGACAGGGATAAATACTGGCTCTCTGGAGCTTTCTTAGTAGACTGGGTAGAAATCAGAGCAGCTCTGCAGGAAAACATTGAAAAGTCACCCAGTTGTACCACATTTGCAGTTGCTGGCTGTCACAGGAATCCTTTCAACTTATCTTTGTGTTAGCTAGCGTCAGTGTAGCATCTGGTAACCTTTGGCTGCCCTTTTGAGTCAGTTGGAGAATCTTAAGTCACCGAGAAGAGAAACAGAGGGAAACATCTTCATTTTCTATCTAATAGCTGTCTCTCGCCCAGCCAACTCCAGCTCCATCTAAACTCTGTCCAACTTCACACAGTTTGTTCCTACTCTTGGCTGTTATTTCAACCCTAATGAATCCTAGCATGTGTTAAGCTTTCGGTTAAGTCAGACGGGAGTTATTTTAAGTGTGTGTGTATTCATCTAGGTTGTAGTCATTTGCACTGGTTGTAACCTCTGTCTGCCTGTATCTGGCTGTTATTTCAGCTTGTTGCAGCCTAACTCAAGCTAACCTTTGGTTAATGGTGTATCTTGACAAATGGAACCTGGTCAGCTTCTGACCTCCAAACCAAAGGGATAATTAAGAGTTATGGTTACACTTGGCATCTCTTTCTCTCTGCTGTTTTTGAGATCTGATTGTGCAGATTGGATTTTATGTGATCACATTGCTGTGCATCCAGACTTGAGAGCTGAGAGCAGCTGTTTTGTTTCTGCTGTGGCTATAGTGATATAAATCTTCGTCCTCACTGGAGAGAAATCGGACTCAGAGGTGCAACCGCTAATCGCTTACATGTTCGCAATAATCCTCCATCAAAAGGGAGGTTTTGGCCAAGAAAGCCTTTATGAGACAACAATCTGAGAAGGTAACGTCAAGCAGACAACTATTGATGCTGTGGGATTCAAACTATCTGATATTGATTAGAAAAATGAGTAACCATTCACTGGTTGGTGTTTTTCATATTTGTGTAAGTTCCCTGTTTTATAAGTTGTGGTTGTCGTTTTTTGCTGCGGTGTTTCTGACAGATCATCCGTCAATCGAAGTTAAGCGACCGATTCAAATGATGTGAGGACTTACTTGAACCCCAGCACTGTGATGTCTTTTTACTGGGATATTCCTTTAATCTATTTTTTTTAAATCTATAAAACTGTAAGAGAACATTGGCCTGGTGTAACTAAATGAAACACTGTAAAAGAGCCTTATCATGGTAATAAGAGGCGAAGCAGTGCAGTTTCTGTAATTGCTACCTTCTAATTGGATGCCTGGTAACTGAACTATTGCCTCCTCAAGTCATATCTTTCCTAACACTTCATCATGTACAGAGCAGAGGAGACAGAGTACAATAAATAGAACAGAGTAAGCACACACTGACCTTTGAATGTCCTCTTTAGGCAGATGGACAAATCATTAGAGAGGGTTTTTCATTGCTGTCTATTAGCCTGCCAAAAGTCTTCTTTCAACATTAGCCAATGGTTTAAACTTTCAAAGGTACCAAAATATTAGTATTTTAAATTTATATTTGTCAATAACAAAACTAATAACCCAAACCACAGTAAAAACAGAACGTGGCAAAGCATGCAATCATGTGAATGTTAAGTGTCAGTGCACACATTTGGGTTCCTATGGCGCATGTCGTTCTAAACCTTGCATGGCCTCTGTCTAGGAGGGACGAATCATCAGAGGCATGGAGACATCTTCATATCTGTATTTTATAGCCGTCTTCTTTCCTGCCAGCAGTTTCATCTAAACTTAAGCCAGCGTCCTACTGTGTCTTCTGGACTCTCCCCAGCAGAATGGTTTCCACCACAGGGCCAAACCAGTCCTAACCAGGGCTTAGCTACTTACCATTTATCCCAAGCTGCTCCCCTCAAAACAGCATTTCTGGGATTCTCTTTGCTTCTGTTTGCCAAGATAAAACACATTTGCCAGTTTGGCTGGAACTTTAAAGGACTGATAGTAGAGAATATGCTACATGGTCTGTGTTCTGACATTACAGCATGTCTCTGAATTGTCTGGTAATGATTAGACTGGATTTTATCAGATCACCAAATGGCTGCTTTGTTTTTCTAATAATACCAGGATAATGTTGTTTTCTTCTTTATTATTTTATGTGGACAAATACCCAAACCAAACTCAAGCAGGCAAAACATGAAGAGTAGTTTCTCTAACTACACAACAGTGATCTTTGGAAGATCACACAAACATGTAGCTCAAATTAATACCTGCAGTATTTCTGTTAAAACATGGAATGGCTGTTTTGTGAAATGTTGTCCAATCTCAAAATAAAAGCGTTTATGCCAGTCTGTATCACTGTCAGACTCACTCTAACACCGGGAAGTTCCAGTCTGGTTTGACGCCGTGATGAGCAGTGATGAGGTTTGTTGAGACACAAGTGATCATCATAGCACAGTACTACTCCACATGCAGGCCAGCTGTGACCATCTTGGAAAATGAAACTCTTTCACTAGTGCTTCTCCCTTCCAGGAACACCCAGTGCCTACAATGAATGAGTCAGTTTCCAGAGAAATGTCCTCTGCCTCTGTCAACTCCGCCAGAATGTTTTTGCAGAACTTTAATTTAGTTATTTGCTTTTTCTTCTATTAACACTCAGAAAAACCAAAAGGCAACGCACACTGTCATTGAGGATTGACCTGTATTAGCTTGGGATGTGCGACTGTCTTATTTCCCAGCATCGAAGCAGGAGGTTTATCACATTTGACCCCTGGATCAGCACATCCTGGCTACCATAGCTTGATGACTTATTCTGTAATGGCACAAACATTTGTTTTTTCTTTTTTCTTTTTTTACCTAAAAATTCTTTATAATTTTGCACAGGTCACAAAGTCTGAACACAGAATCTAACTCTGAACCAATACTGTTTTATTAAAAAGGTTTCAATGGCCAGCTGACCTACAGTGGCTTTGATTCAGTCTTTGAGCTTTGAAACCACATGCAGTAAACCTCAGGCACTCTTCCTCATTGTTGTTACAGAGAGACTGCACATGGTGCTTTGACCTGAAATGTTGTGGGGCCCTGGTCACCTCCTGGTTTGGAGTCTTCTCTCTGCCCGCTGGATGACACTCTTGTTGGACTGCGACAGCATCACAACCAATCAGCAACTGGAATGGGATTAGACAGCCAATCAATTACTGGAACATATAGGCCCCCATTACTGGTCCCGACCAATCACATATTTGGCACCACTGTGCCGTCTGTATCACTGCATTGTGCACTTCTCCCTTTCTCTTTTCATATCTGTCTTCCTTGCTGTTGGCCTCTTTTTCTCATCAGATACTTTAATCAGTGTCCTCTCCTCTATCTGTTTATCTTTATTTTTCTGTCGAAAGAAAGAAAAGAAAAAGATGAAATACCTCGGAAGAAAGAGAAAAATAGAAAGAAGAGAAGATACAAGGACAAGTGCTTCTCTAGCCTTTGGCTGACCTGCTGGGATTTCAGCAGACTCATACACAGGAGTCTAAAGACACCATCGGACAATTATAGCTGCCTCTTTCTCTGAACTGATGTCACTGGGAAGGAACAGTCTCCTTCCTCTTTAAACATTTCAGTGCTACACACAAACACACAGACATATACACTAACACTCACACACATACTCTAAACACTGACTGACCTCCTGAGTCCTCTGTCTCTGTTAGTGTCTCTTTATCGGTCGTGTCTTGAGATCACCTACAGGCCAAGCAGAGGTCACTTGAGCCAGGAGCTTTTTTGCCATTCCCGTCCAGGAGTTTAGGTATTCTCTCTAAACCACTATACAAGTCTGATGTCTTATCCACTTCCAAGTGTTTCTAAAAAAGAACTCAGCCGCTTAACTGTCATCATGGTCTCGGTATACTGCTTTCGGCAACTACAGCTGGGAGACCATGAACATGAACATGAGTCCTGAGTAATAGTCAGTGGCTCAAATGGCCAGAATCAGGCCCATTAATGCAATGAGTAATGTCGAACTATAGATTAATCAAGAAGACTAATTAAAATCCAATGTTCATCTCTGGGAATCAGCAAGGAAACTTTGAAAATATCAAGAATTATAAACTGAGGTTGCTTCCACTTCCAGCCTGGGATCATGAGGAATATACACCGCTGGGCTGTGTTTGAGTTCAGTGAGTGGGACTACACAGTCGGATCTCTGGTCAAGCACTGAACGATTCAGTGAACGAATCTTGATCTTGATTCGGGACTCTGAGCAGAACTGCTTTGCACATCACCAGTCTTGTGCCACCTCCTTCGATGAAACCAGGATGAATGACACTATGACACTGTGAAGCGACTGTGTGGAAGAGCAGCCAAAAGTCAGATGTCTTTGTTTACTTTGTGTTTATACAGTGTCGAGTCACCGCGTCTTGCAGCCAGCCCCTAGAAGACCTGTAATCTGCAGCATGTCTCACACACGTGTAGGAAAACACGTAGGCTATGCAGTGAATGACTACACACAAACATAAACATGAGCAACAGTGGCAGCAGAAGGTCACTTAAGTCACACACCAACACACATACACAGACAAATGTGTGGTTTAACCCCGGATTCACCCCATTCCCATCCCATAATAGAGATGACAGGGTAGCAGTTGTGCTCTCTCAGTAACAAGGCAAACCTGAGGCCTGGTACCAGGATGTTTAGTTGTGGTTCAGATGACCACAGCATTACTCACTGGAGTGTTTGTGTGTGTTCACTAACTTAAAATGTAATCAACCATAGTGAACTGAGTGACTAAGCTGAAGTTTGCATCCTTGTGCTTGATAGAGTCATGTCTTGTTCATTGCACTGGTAGAAAACACAGCAGGACAATGGAATAATAAACACTACCCAGGAGCACGGCAACACGAACCAAGAAATGAGTCTGTCCTTCAGTCACAGTTCGGCTTTGAGGTTCAGATTCGCCTTTAAAGACTTGATCCATATGAACAATCATAATACCAAAGCTGTGAATAATTCTAGTCAGAAACATTGTACAATAATTTTCCTATAATGAACAAAATTCATTATGTGACGACCATCATACTCTGTATTATGGTCCTGGACCCCCATTCATCTTTTATCCCGGACTGTAGTCATTCTCTAAACTTAACTCATCATTGTAACCAACCCTATACTTAAGTAGTCATTTTAACCTGAACTATGATCTTTTTGTGCTTAAACAAACCAAACCTTAACCAAGGTATTGTGAGATTATAAAAGTTTTATTTTTTTAAACAGTTTGTAAAAGTTTTGGTAAGCGCTGACAAACTACGTCTCTCACAAATGATTTCTTCCTCCTGAGGCTCAGTGCTGCCTGTGGTGGCTCGAACTATTTCACAACACCACCACCTAAATGTTATCCTTGGAATTTTTACAGTTTGTCTGTTAGCAAGGAAGTTGGACATTTCTGGATTAATTATACTGTGTATTACTTTGAGTTTTGAGTAAAGGTCTTAATCCTCAAGTTGATCAAACATTTTATTTATTTATCATACACATGATCATCAGTGTAAAAATGATTTTGTGTTGCTATCTGAGTAAAGCAACGGGGTTTTTGCTTTGTACAGGAGCAAAATGGAAAATCCTCTGCAGACTGTGTAGTGATGTTCATTACAGTTGTTGACATTTATTATTTGTTACTGATTGCCCCTTTTCTAGGAGTGCAGTGTCTTTTATTAGCCTGTATGGAATATTATTCATTTGTCAGGTTGTAAAAGTGTACAATCATATTGCTGGGCCACTGCAGTACATGAATACATGTGCTTGTTTAATAAGTGCAAGCTAGTTTGCTAGGTTTTATTGGTCTGTGTGGAGTATAACCAATTGTCAGGTTGGTAAAAAGGCAGAAAAACATATTCCAATTTGCGGTTTCATATTATTAATAATGATAGAAGCAGTTGTTATGAATTATATAACAGCACTTCAGATGCCTTTGGGTTTTGGCCGAATTCATGTGTCTGCGGCTACGATTTGGACACGGAGTTGAACCCAACCTCCCTCCTCCAATCCTCATCCTCCTTTCCCTCCTTCTACTCTGTTCCCTAGTCTTTCACTCCATCTTTTCTTCCTTTTGCTTTTATTTTTCACTCACCTCACCTTCTTTTACTTCCTTAGTCTGTAACTTTCATCCATCCTTTCTCCTTTGAGACAACTTATAGCCTTTCCCTCTCTTTGCCCCATGCACATCTGCCATCCCTCCATCTTTACTTCAGCCTTCATCAGCCTTTCTTCCCTTTCATCCCTCTTCCTCGCTCTCCCTTCCCTTCCTTCTTTCACCCTTCTGGTGTTCTTTCTTTCTGTCTTTCCCTTCTCCTTTTCCTGTTTTTGCCTTTAGCCTCTTGCTCTTTCTTTCCGTCATCCCTTCTTGCTCTGTTTACCTCATTTTGCCTTCATCCTTCCATCCCTCTTTATCTTCCCTCGACTCCTGGCCATCAGCAGCCTAGACAGACCACAGATATCATTAGGGACATTCACAGAAATCACTCCTTGAAAAATAACATACGGCGCTCTCAACATTCCCCACTGGACCCATGTTAAATCACAGTAATTCTTGAACTTTGAGTTTCTGGAATTCCCTCTGTCAACATGACGTGTTATTTCCTGACAGGGAACATGAAGACACTGGCTGATTTTTCCTAAACAGGTTCAAGAGAAAACCTTTTGTGGTTGTCGCGTTGGAGGACGTGGGCACTTTTGGTGCAGAGTGTCAGTGTGTCACGTAGTCAAGACAGAAAAAAATTGATGTGGTGACTTTGTGGGTCATTGACTCACCAAGGAATGTTTAGGAGTGGTCAAAAACAAATACATAAACCTATTTTCTGCTAGTCAGTTGGCAGCTTAATGCGACGCACAGTGTGAATCAAACAAACATTTAGATGACAAGGCCTGTGAGGACAATGTTACCCTCGAGCACAAGTCTACATCTTACTCAGGTTTTAGTGTAATTTAGATTAAATTCTACATCCATCAAACGTTAATCAGTTGCATGCTTTCCAATCCTACGGTTTGTGCGTACAATGTGTGTTAATTCCACATTAGAGATCTCAGGTGACTGTGTCTTAGTTGTCTCAGTGTCCTTCACCATGGACGTGGAGATGGCAGATCAGTTGTTAGGTTTGAGTGTTTGTTGAAATGGAGCTAACAGGTCTTTAGGTAGTACAAGATGAGATTCTGTTTTGGATTCAATGGCACATAAAACACATCATTGGTATTGTGCACTGTCTTGTTTGAATTTTGTCACTGGTTGGAATGTATTGCCTTTTATTCTTGTCCAGATTCTTTTTTCTGTAATCTTCTATTTACAATAAGTCCTCCAAGAGTGTTATCTTTTTCTGTGCCCGACTTTTTCAAATTTACAGCCAATCAAATGGAGAGTCTGACATTCCCAATTTTTAATCCAAGCCTTTCCCACGAGTTTGACGAGACAGGTGCAGTTTATCAAACCCCGAACAAAACCCTGAACCTCAGAATAGTCCTTTAAGAGGTCCGTAACGTTTTCAGAGATTTTCATTTTTCAATCCATGACAAAATCAAAAAATGAAAAATGAGATTAGGCTGAATGTGTGTTCTTCATGCGTGGTTACAGAAGCTTGTGCCATCACTGTACCACTGGTATGTGCTGGTAGCTGACACACACAAAGAATAATAATCATGGCTGACCCTTCTCTGATTCATCATCCCCTCCCTTCCTGCTGTGTTACCCGCTGTCACTTATCCTCAGCCCTTTAGTGCCGAGGCACATCTAGAACAAGTAAATGTCGGTCCATTCCGTCTTCTCTCTGGTGTAAAAAAAACTGTTTACTTCCTTTGTTAAATATGGCTTGGCCTGAATTGGCTTTTGGCTGTGTTTTAGTTTTATAGACCACCTGCTAATGGAGTTGGAATAAAGATCTTGTGGATGCCAATGAGACGTTCAAGATTTTTTTAATTTATTTATTTATTTTTATAATCTGCTCAGCTTCATCTGTAACTCGTGGCTGGTTTCCTTTTCTTATTGGCTATATTACAAGGACAACAAAAGTTGTCCTTGGCAGGATCCATAAACTAACTGACAATATTAAATAATTATTTGCCTAATTCTAGTCAATTTCTTGAAATCACCTCGTGTAATTTTATATTCAGGAAGCCTCTTTATTTGCCTTCTGCCAGCTGATTTTTTCATTTTAGTTTTGAGATTTGTGGTTTGAATTGCCTTGACAGCTGGGCTGGAAGTTCAGTTCCTAGATGATCAAATATTCGTTTGACCCCGAAGTGATTATGAAATAATTAACTTTAAAGGAAAAGTAGTATCTGGAATATTTTAATATTTTTAATCCAGCGTTTTCCTCCCCTTCCCATGGGAGTGGAGCGGATCTGGATCCCACCGCAGAGCAGCCAGCTTCATTACACCACATGATGTCATGCACTGACACATTACCGCTGCTGATCCACATATATCACACATACACACACAAACACGAGCGTATACCGGACAAACACATTGTCTAAACCACCACATTCCTGATTCTGGACCCTGGTCAGAACTCCCTCAGGACGTGTGTTTGTGTGTGTGGTGTGTCTGTCCCCAAACTGTATATTTGAAGTAGAAACCACTGCATAGCCTAAGCACTACATCATCTGTATCTCAGAGGCAGACCCACGCTTAAAAGTGAACTCGAGTTCAAATGACCGCCTCAGTCTGGGACACATGCACACGG
The DNA here is from genome assembly GCA_037833715.1 of Toxotes lorentzi. NCBI lineage: Eukaryota > Metazoa > Chordata > Actinopteri > Toxotidae > Toxotes > Toxotes lorentzi. Next base: position 15,561 of record JBBMJY010025673.1, read on the forward strand.
TACAGTAAATTCAGTTCACTTCAGTGTAATTGCTGCAATTGGAGGATTCACTTGCGGAAACAAAGTAAATCCACACAAATTTTTACATCAAATTCAGCTTTGGTGAACTTTGATGGAATCGAGAGCCTCAAACTCCAAAGTGGACGAAGCTGTCATAGCAGTGTTGCACCATTTATTTAACCTTCCTCTGCCGCAGTATAAACTGCTAGTTACTTAGGAAGGCTTTCATGAGTTCCTCCATAAAACTCCTCATTGACTGAAATGATGTACAGTCCGGAGAACACCATGTCAGGGAGGATTAAACGGCGCAGCACAGGGGAAAAAGCTTTGGGAGCTATTGTGACAGCTGTGCTGCTGCTGCTACTGCACTGAATCTGCATTTCCTATTTATTATTTATGGCATTTCTGGCCGTTGGACGTGCCTCTGTGTTTGAAAGGTGCGAAACAAATAGCTTTTCCTTTCAGTGTGAACGTTGCCAAACTCGTTCGGAAACAAACGCATGTATTTAGCGTGTTCACTGCAACGTTCAGTGCACATTAGCACGACACTCAGATGTTCTACAAAGACGAATTTTACACTGAACACATCCACATACACTCAGGAAAGAGTCACAGAAAGGGGATTTTGTGTGGGTGAGTCAGTCATTTGGACAGAAGAAGCTGGTTTCACACACACAGCCGTCCGCCTCACCCTGCAAATCTGATTGATGAGTGAAATACATTTTTGACTCACCCACCTCTCTCTCATTCTCTCTCTCCCCCTAACTCTACCATTGTAATATTAAGATCTTTAACAAAGAAATAGTTGTTCTTTTAGTTTTCTTTTCTCTCCCCCCGTTTCATTTCGGATAGCAAGAGCAGTGTCAGCAGCACACACACACACACGCACACACACATTTCAGACAGCTGTATAAACGAGGTTGAGGTGTGTCAGAGTGTGTGCTATTCTGCGGCCATCATGGTAGAGTGTGTCATTGAGGAGAGAGGTTAAGAAAACTATCCAACTATGTAACTGACTGCAGTCAACTGAATACAATAGAACCCAGCGGAATAAACAGGGGATTTGATTTGCTAATGTAAGTATGTGAATAAACTGGTCCGCTGTGGCTGCATGATCAGCTGGACTGTTGAACCAATGTGGACACTGTCTAAATCAGAGACTCATTCGTTGTCATTCATTTTCATTCTTACTCCTTCCAGTCTGCCTCTGTCTCCCCCTCACTCAGAAACCACCCAGGTCGTCTTGTTGTAAAGTAAAAATCAACAGAAAGAGAGCGAGATTTTTCCATTTAAAAATTTATGGACGACTCCCAGTCACATGTATCTGTGTGTGTGTGTGTGTTCTGAGTGTATATATCATAAAGACAGAGAGGAAGCAGAGGGAGATTTTGTGTGTGTGTTGGGGGTCGTTGAACAGAACGACCCTGAAAAGTGCTGAACTATAAATGTAACACAGCATTTACTGTTTCCCGTTTGACTCGTCCACTCAAAATGTCTGTCCATCGTTTTTTCCTTTCTTCCCTCTTCGTTACCCTTCTCCCTCTCTCATTTCATCCGCCTCTTCTCTGCATTTTCATCTTCTTTCTTTGTCTTTTTTCTTTTTGCCACACTCATCCTGTGATTTTTCTCTTGTCTGTGTTCTATCCATCAAGCACTTTTTTCTTTTCCTTTCATCTCTTTTCTTTTCTCTTGTCCTCTGTTTCACTCTCTCCCTCTCCTCCTCCTTCAGCTGCTTCTGTGTTTCTTCTTTCAACGCTGTTTACGCTCCACGTAACCATGTTCAGAGCCTGGATACATGTGTGTGTACGCTGTGTGTGCATGCATGTGAACAATTATGTGTGGGTATATGTATAATGCTGGCAGGGTGTGTGTGTGTGTCGGTGCATATGCATGTTTCATGGTGTGTGTGTCCAAACAAATAACTTTGGAGTTCTATAACAAAACCCACCAAGCAGCTCTGTGACCTCTGGCTTCGACACACACACACTAAAAAAATACACACATACACTGTAAATATAGATCCAGGCACTTCGATCTTCAAACCGACCGCACACACTGTTTTCTCCTGCACCCTCATCATGTGCCCTGTTACTGAGCCTCTTCCTCTCCCTGTTCCCTCCTGGCTCTGGGTCTCTGTAAAGCGCTTTGACACTATTTTGATTGTGGAAGGTGGAACTGGAGGAATTGAATCCTGTATGACTCAGGTGTTTGCTGCACAGGTGTGTTGTGCAAGTCTGCGTTTTCGTCCATTACCTGAGGTTTGCATGGCTCATGCTGTTTGTTTAAATATATGTCTAGTACACATGCTAATAAAGTTTTCATTTTCCATTGCCTACATGAAGACCCTTGAGTTTGGACATAAAGTTTTCAGTAACTGATCACATGGGGAGTGGGTTGATGCCAGAGACCGTTTCAGATCTTACACGTCGTGGTTTTAAAATATAACAGTTTCTTATCTAAATGTACAAAGTTGTATCAAAACCACTTCATATAATCAAAGGATCTGCAGATTGCTGTTGTAATAATGGATTGCATTATCTGACAATAATAGAAACCATATCAGCTTTTATTACATTTGTGGTTTAAAAGAAAGTATTATAACATGTCATGCCATGTCTGTGTGTTGACACACACGCACACACACACTCTCACACTCCACTCTGTGGATGGGCCTGCTTCTGTTCAGAGTGTGAGGGTCATGGAGAGAGTGAACAGAGATCTCAGCCTCTGATACACACAGACAACCAGGACAACAGATAGAAAACACATGTAGGAGGAACTGTGAGTGTGTGATAACAAAGGACAGTGTGTGGGTCGCACTCTGGTGTTGGGAGGAGAGAGTAGAGGGTGAAAGTGTGTGAGAGCATGAGAAACATACAGATAAGTAGAACTGATACCATTTGATTCCATAATCTCTGCATCATAGGCGATCTTATTTCCTATGGTGGCCTAAGTTTTGGACTTTATTGTTGGATATGTGGGCATACAGTACTTTAGGTTTGGGCTATTATTACCTTTTATTTCACTTCATTTAATACTACAGAGCAGTTGTACATGGGCTCGATGTATTCCTTTGTGTCACAGGTTTGGAGATTCTATTCACTTTTAATGTTTAGATGGTTTCTGACAAGGTCCCACTAAAGTATGCATGAACGCATTTTATTATTGTTAGATAATATTTTTTCCATGGTCTTAAATGCTGTTTCAGATGCCTTTTCACTGACTACTTGTAATTTTGTGGCAGACTTTGGCCTGAAAAGCGTTGAAGTGGAAGTTTAAATTCAAAGATACTGTATTAAATGTTGGCTGTTGGCGGCGAAAGGCTTAAGACATCAGTATCGGCCTTCAAAATACCACAAGAGATCTGCTGAGACAGAGAGAGTAACTGATATGTGTGTCTTTCCAGGTATTAGCCATGCCTGGGGCCAGAGGGAATCATCAGCCAGCTGCTGTGGTTTTGGACCAGGCTATATCCTGGAGTAGTATACAGTGATACTGGCTGTGATGAAGCCCAGAAAGTGAAGGCAGAAAACTATTCTTGTCTTCAAACTACCATCATCTAGCCACTGTTTCTACCACCATTTCACCATCATCTGTTTGGTGGCTGGTGGTAATAAGTCAGACATCTTTTGTGCACTTCGTCTTCACTGGAACCAAAGAAGGACAGACAAAAAAAAAAAAAAAGACAGAGAAAGAGACAAGCCAGAGGGAATCCACAGCCAGCTGCTGTGGTTTTTGGATCAGGCTATATCCTGGAATACAATACAAGAATATTAGCTGTTACAAAGCCCAGAGAGCCTTATATTGAGGGCAGGAAAACAAACCTTTATGCCTTTGGGCCAGAATGGTGGCTGCTTCCCAAGACTTAGCAGCCGCTTTGATTTTTGCAAAAGACAAGATCTTGGAAATAATTATTGGTAGAGATAAGAAATAAGAAAAAGATTTTACAACTGATTGCTGATTGTAATTTCCTCCTCTTTGCTCCAATTGGCTGCTTGGTTATAAAACAACACTGGTGGCCTGCTGTACAAAAGCACCATTTTCTGTGCTTTTATATCAGGTATTAATCAGCATGAAACAGTCAGTGAACTGAGTCATGATCTTGGCTCAGTTTAATTCCTGGAATACAGCAGAGAAACTTCTTAGCGAATGCAGGAAAGACGCTTTGAAAAGGCCCAGTCACAGCAGGAGAAACGCCCCCAAAAGTCACAGCGAGATTCAGCCACATGTCTTTGTGGGAAATGTGGTCGTAGTTGTTGAAATACAATTCTCCGGTTCTTCAATAAAGAGTTAATGAAGAGTAACAGTAACTAAAGTAATTTTACTTTATTTCCTGAATTAAAATGCCCCCAAAAAATGGCCAGAATTAGACACTCCATGCCGTTGTTGGTTACCAGTGTTGAGGAGACTGTGGTGTTTATTTATCCCATTGGGAAAATGCAGTGTTTAAATACCTAAATAGTATTATTGTTCCTTTTCAGGCTTTTTATTGATGGATTATACAGAAATAAGTGCTTAAATTACTTTTCCATAGCCAGTAAAGTAATTCACTACTTTTAAGAACAGCAGAGTTCAGCGGACATAATGTGAAATGCTTCTCTGTGCATCCATCAAACACGAAGACTGATTTGTGTGGTGATTCCATGTCTCCCCCTGGTCACTGCTCAGTGCTCAGCTCCTCAGCTGAAACACGTCAGAACAAAGCGTCTGCGAGTTACAGATGTGCATTTGATTCCAGGTATTAGTCCTCGCTGACACCTGAGGGAACGCTCAGTCAGCCGCTGTGGTTTCGGATCAGGTTAAATTCTGCAATTCAATACATCAATATTTGCTGTGACGAAGCCCAAAGAGCCGTACGGTTGAAACGTAAGATAATTCAATTTGACCACTGGCTCAAAGCTGAGATAGTTGAGCTCCTGTCTCCATTTGTGATTTGCAGAAAGAGTAAAATGCTGTTTAAGACAGAGAAACAGAGCGTTTTTCTTTTTTCCTCTTTACTTTCTCTTTTCTCTCTTCTCTTCACCACCACTTATTCATGTCTTTGTCACTGTTTTGTGCCACTTCCATTTCTCTCATTAATTCTCTCTCTTTCTCACTCATTTCTTCTCCTGTCTTTTTTTTTGATCTGCCTTTTCCTCTTTCACTTTCCATTGATTACTTTGAGTCTTCACTTTTGTCTTTCTGCGTGTCTCTGATGAATGAATGAAGTTCTTTATATGAACTAACAGTGTAAATGAGTCCAGTGATCGTAGTGTAACTGTTGGTGGCCATTCAGTTGTTTTGTGTTGTTATTAATTGTTGTATTGTCACTGCAGTGCTGCTAGCTACCGAGTCCGACAACGCTAATATCTGCACACAACTGTTAATGAAATGTGTGTGTGTGTGTGTGTGTGTGTGTGTGTGTGTGTGTGTGTGTGTGCTGACCTGTGTGTGTTAACATAGAGAGAAGTTCCTTTTTCTATAGAATGACATCAGTTTGTTTGGGATGCTGTTGTGTCTCTGCACTCAGTGACCGTTGCTAAGTCCATCTGCTTTGTCTGTGAGTCTGTGTACAATCAATGCACAGCCTAGCTCCTGTAGAATGAGCTGAATGGAGTGTATTAGTGTTAATATTGGATTTTATTTTGATGCAGGTGCCAGAGATGATGGAAGAGCAGCAGTTCTGCCAACAGCAGACATGTCTGGAGTTGTTTTCACTAAATGTGAGATTATCATCCCATTTATCCAGCTAACTGGCAGCTGGTTGTCTCCTCATTTAACTCTCAGAGAGAAAGCAATAAGCATATTTCTGATAATGTTGAACTATCCTTTAACACAAACTCCCAAACATCACTGAATTTCATTCTTCGGTTTTTCCTTATTTTAAAAAGAAGTCAGGCCACTGAAATACACTGAAATATTGACGTTAAGTGTTTTTAAGCCCTTAATCCATGAGGTGAGAGCAGACTGAGTAGCACAGTGACTGAACACAAAGCAGTGTTCCTGTGTGCGTGTGTGTTTTGTGCGTGTGCGTGTGTGGGGGGGTATGGGTTGTCTTTGCTAAATGTCGTAGTTGAGTGTCAGTGTGATAAAACATCTCTTAGCACAGCATTGACACTTATAACACATAGTCAACATCACTAATCCATCTGTATCACACACACATGCACACACACACACGCACACACACACACCAAGAGAGCCAGGCCTCAGTTTGTCATATTTTTCTCCCACACTTACACACATTTTGCACACAGAACACAGTTGAACACTTATACAATGGCAAAAATGTATTCACACATAGGCCCAAAGTCAGCCGTGCACACACACATACACACCCACACACAGCTGGCCCTTTTCTCTTAAGTACAGATTGTATTATGCAGAATGCATATACACATGTGCACACACACCCACTTGCAGACCACAGAATGATAATTTGAAAAATACAAAACCAGAAGAAATTTCTCTGCAAGGGACTAATTTTTTTTATTTATTTATTTTTTCTTTAATCCTCTTTCTTTCATTTTTCTTTTCGTTGCCGTTTTCTCAGCAGTTGTAATTAAAAACACCTGGATCGACTTCTTTCTCTATCTCCCTCCTTCCCTCTGTCTTTCCTTTCTGTCCTTGCTCCCATGTCATTCCCATCTCCAACATCTCGTGGCTTTGGTTCCTAAACGTCCTGCAGCCAAGGCTCTGAACCCTTAGGTTTCTCTCTTTGAATTGATTATATGAAAGAAGAGTCTGATTCTTTGGTCATGTGGGTGAAAGTGGTGAGATTTGAAGGTGATTTTTGTACGACTCTCTTTAGTTTGGTTGCTCAGATGCTGTTGATCGACTCGACTCCCTCTTGTTTGAGCATGGACCTTGACTGGCTAATCGCATTGACGCAACTGGCAAATGAGACTAAAGTTTAGTCCATGTTCCAGATCAACATGTTCTCAACACAGTTTGCTTGATCCATGTTTGTACTGCGGCACATGTAGTTCCATGGTAATTGAATCAACCAGGTGGAGGCTAAAGAGCTGGGTGGAACCAGCACCACTGACCAGTCATGGATTAGGATGTATTTTAAGTCAGATTTCAGTTGGGAGACGTCATGGCTCAAGAAAATAAACTCGCTTTGGGGCTGGATCCCTCGGTTGACTTGATGGATTGAACTAACCCCCCCAGAAGAGCTTTGGACATTTATACAAAACAAAAAAAAAAGAGCTGATTCAAGATGTCAATAATCAGTTACAGGACGTTCTTTGTGCCATGAGCGCATGAATAAACTTTGCAGAGTTAGAATACACATTTGCATGATGTTAATATGCACTGACTCATATCTGGTAAACTGTTATATAACTTTGCATTGTGTTATTTAGCATCTGGTAACCTTTGGCTGTCCTTCTGAGTCAAGCAGGGAATCCAAGTCACCAGAGGCAGAGAAGCAAAGTGTGTTATATATCACAAATACATCAGGAACAACCTTGTTTACTTCTGAGCTCCCAGTAGAAGTCGACGTTTTAGGTGCGTGACAAAAGGTTTTTACAGGAAGTCCGAGCACACACACAGAATCCAGGGGTTGTTTTCGCAATGTGTCAGAGCACAGGATGCTCCCAGTTTTGGTGTGTGTTATCCAGACAGTGACAAATGAGCTTTTGATTGAATTAATCAACAACATGGCATCTGGATGAAAGATGATGAGACGGAGGGAAGGAGACAGAGAAGGACAGAGGAAGGGAAGAAGGGGATGTTGAACGAGTGGAGATGGAGATACAGACAAGGGAAGGAGAAAGTGAAGAGAGATTAGAGTGGAAGACAGAGCCTTTCTGTTTTTCTCACTTTTTGTTCACTGTAATTTACGACCCCACTATGAATCACTTTTGTATTATCCCCTTAATTAATCACTGCTGTTGAATCAGTGATCGTGTAATCAACCTGAGGATTAACCCTGACCTCCATATGACTCGGCTCCTTTCTGTGTGTTTGTGCAGATTTTAGTTTCCAAGTGTTTGCAAGGAAATGAAAGCTCCTGTTTTCACTGTACCATGTCGCAACTGTTTTGCAACTAACTTAGGGGTTTGGTTGAGGAAAAGATTACTTCATGGATCGAATATGCATCCATTGGTTGAGTGTTTTGTGCCTTTCAGTGTGATTTAAAGTCAATTTGGAGTTTCGTTTGATTAATCACGTAAAATGAGATTAGGTTTTGATTCCCCGGGGAAACTGGGTCAGAGAATACAAAGAGAAAATACTGAAAACTAGATGATGAGGATTATAAATTAAAATATAATTAAGAATAGCCCACATGGAGGCTGATGGAAATTCTAACAAGCCTCAGAGTCTACAGCCATGCTAGCAGCTCTGTGAGGCCGTGCAGCAGTGTTTTGGATGCCATCATCTACATCTGGTAACATACTCACAGCTGAGGTTTTACAGGTATAATGTTCACCATGTTCACTATCTTATTGTAGCATGTTAGCATGGTAAAGGTGCAGCTGAGGCTAATGATGGGCATGCCATTTGTTTTGCAGGTGTTGACATGAGCAGCTTAGTTACCCATTGGCTGTGCAAACTCTCAAAGCATGATGGGATGTTAAATCATTTGTGTTTACGTTGTTCTTTTAGTTTTGAAGGTGTTTACAGTTTGAGGTAGTCGGACTTTAAACCATGCATGAGTGAGTCTGAGGGAGAAAGAGAGAATAATCCTCCCTATCATCAGGTGCAAATGAAGGTGGAGCAGAGAAATCGAGAGAAACTGAGAAACACTTTCTTAAATCGATCACAAACCAGGTTTCCAACCCACTTCGCTTTGCGCCTCAGTGCCAGGTGCATGTTGAGCTGTGGGCATGGCTGACGTGTAGAGTAAAAACAGTCATCAATCAAAAACACGTATCATTTTACTGTGAACACAAACCTGATTAGTGTGTCGCAGCCAGACCCTCGGTAGGCTTTGTGGATGTGTCCTCACCGAAACCCGAAGCAGTGCAGATTAAACTCGAGTCCCTGCAATGGTGGACAAGGGCTGCACCTTCAGGTGAAAAAAACAAAGCCTGGCAGGAAGATGCAGGGGATCAGTTGCACCGAAGCATCTGATGCTCAGGTGAATGCTGGACAAATCACCCAATAATTAGCAGACAGCCTGATGTATGTGGGCTTAGTTTATCTTTAAGGACTGAGGTTTATGGGAAATGTGCTCATTAACACATGAAACTATGAAAGGGACAAAGTTTAACTTTACATGAACGTGCCCATGTAGCAAGCTCTTGCTCTTCTACATCTTGAAACGCAAATTCGTACTTAAATGCTCGTGACTCCTGAATACACCACTTATTCTCTCTGTGTCACACACTCACACCCACACACACCCACACACACAAACATGCATGTTAACCAGGAACCAATGATAACTATGTCTACTTTCTCCTTCATTATATTTCTAGTTGTTTCCATCACTTGCTTGACACAGCTAAACAGGCCTCATGAGTTATTTCAAAATAAAAGCCTCCACCCAATGGAATGGAAACCCGCTTAAAAGTGGGATTGTGCATGTTGGCAACAATTCCCTCTTTCATCTGAACATGAAAGTGAAGAAATTGGGGTTTTACACTTCGGGGAGGTTGTAGCAGACATATTTTACAGATTTTTGGGACATTTCCAAAGCCACATTTGATTTGTCTTGCAGTGGAGCATTTGTTGGGTTAATCATGCAAAGACCACAAATGGATTTCTATCTCTGTTGAGGGTGTAATTTCTCCTCCATTCTCGAAACAGCTCTGAGTAAGATGTCCAGCGTGTGCATCCCGGGTAGGACTGTTCATCACCGGGTGCACTGTTTGTCTGGGAAGACACAGCGACCATTTTATGCATTTCAAGATGTTTGCCTTTGATTAATAGAACTCTCTGTCCTCTAATTTAATCTTCTCCAAAATAGTTTTCCATATAAATCAGGCAGAAAAACTTTTATGTGTCAATGAGGACTTTTTTTGGTTATGAAAATTAGTTTTTCTAATTGGAAGCTTTGAAATCTTCATGGAAATGCTTGGATCAAAGCACATATTCTATCTTTTAAGTCTTTTTAATTACATTTCCATGTGTTTTGTCTGATTTCTTTTTACATTCTTTCACGCTCTCACCAAATGTCTGATCTCTGTATTAAGCCATTGTCTCCTCCTCTGTAATCTTTCTCCACATGTCTTTGTCTCTCCACTTTGTTAGTTTTTTTTCTGATTAACTCTTCTTCTTTTTTTCTATTTTTCTCTTTTCCTTCCCTCCTTCTCTCTCCCTGTGATTTATGAAAGGCTCCGTTGTGAATGTTTGTTGACATTTTAATTGTATCAGTTATGTCCATTTGCTTTTGGACACTAACTGAATGTCCACCCCAGCTTAAGCCTGGCCTGCAAGATGCTTCCAGCGACGTGTGCTTTTGTGTACGTATTCCATGCTTGTATTTGATTGTGTGCATGTCGTTATGTGTCTGTTTGGCTACATGTGTGTATCCACACTTTCTTCTTGTGTGTGTTTTTTCAGGGTAGTTAGGATTATTGGGAATGGGCTTGGAATGCCAGTCTAGGAAAATAGCCGGGAACGTCTCAGCTCCTGTGTGTGTGTGTGTGTGTGTGTGTGTGTGTGCGTCTGTGTGTGAGGGTCCGTTTTCCGGACGAGGAGCTGGAAGCCGTCAGGTGGAGGGGATCGGATATCTGAATGCTGATCGGAGATTGGTGTGTGTGTGTCTATTTGTGTGGAGACAGAGGATAATTAGCTTAATTGTCAAATGGCTTCAGATAAATCCTGTTAGGATCCCTGTGAAAATAGCAGAATTGAAGGCACACAAACACACCGAGACAAGTTATACTGTCTAAATAACAGCACACTGTTTCCATTGACAAAAACATAATGAGAAAGAGTCCGGTGGCGGCACTGTTCCTATGTCAGCTTTCATCATCCTCGTCATCCATCCTCTCATTGATTGTGTTCTTGGGTTACTCGTTTCTTCATTCGGCTGTTTACCTCGTTTCGCTCTTCAGAGATACGTTTGTGTGTAACTGCAGTGTATGAGCTCATCACACGTTCCCTGTCGTAGTGTGTATTTATCATTTTGTCATCATCTGTGAGGTTGTAATTAGGATGCCATGGTCTTCATCTTACTGTGTAGCAGCACTAAATACAAAGTCAGTAAGGAACCTTACTGATCAGGCCTTCACTCTGGCACGGCCACAGTAAAGGCCACTGGTGATAAGGATCAGGAGATATCACAAGTTTGGCCAAAGCTCCAAAGATGAATTGTTCACAGTGTGTAATGAAAATCTCAGCCTCAGGGATTTGCTAGTGTGGCTATAGATATTTAGTCTTTAGATTATGTCTGTTCAAGAAATATTTGTCAGACTAAAACTACACTGTGATCACGACACTGCGAGTTCCATGTATCTGTTTATCTTTCCCATTGTTCAACCTCTGTCTCCTTGCCCGCCCTTTTATTTTTGTTTTAGTTTATTAAATGGGCCTCTGTTCCAACAAATGTGTCATCAGCCCCATTAAGCATTTTACACACTTCCTCTCTGTCACACACACACACACACATAAACACACCTCCTCGCACTGTTTTGAACACCCTCCTCTCTTCTCTCTCTCATCTTGTAATAATTAGTGTAAATTGGAAACTTGCGTCGTCAGGGTTTGTTCTAGCTCACAGCTTCCAACTTTCAGGTCATAACCTCGTTGACACGTTCATTTTCTCCCTCTTTATTATTTTCTCCGTCATTTAATTCACTTTCATTTCCACTGTGCTTTATTGGCATGAAATACAAGAGGGCCCAGAGCAAATTCTCGTCTGTCTACAAATTGTAAACAGATTCAGCTCGAAGCCAGGACAGTGTGACATTATCAGCCAGCAGTGATTCAGCGACTGAAGCAACAGATGCCACAGTGACCCAGCTACTCATCCATCTCTGACTTTTGCAGTGGAACAAACTATGGAAATTAAAATGGAAATTCAGGTGTCAGTCATTAATTGATTCATTAATTGGTTTGTCACTGTCACCTCATACTATCTGTGTTTAAATGATGCAGGGTGCAGCATGTACAGTATCTCAGGGAGGCTTTGGTGGCTGGACGATTCAGAGGTTTCAGAAACAAACTTCCACAGCTCCTTCACATCCTTCCAAGTCTACATCATTTTTCCTACAACAAATGTCTTTCCACTTCTCTTTACTGCATAATTTCTGTTATCTGCAAGTGAGCGTGAAAACATTTTAGTGTGCGTCATGCAACGCTTGAGCTCAAATCCTCCAGAGGTGCATTGAGACATGACCACAATTGTCACCGCCCAGCTGCTGTTTGCTACGTAGACATCCAAGTCTCCATGGATACAGGTCTCATTGTGATGGCGTGCTCATGCTACACCAGCGTTGTTGTGATAATCTGTGAAAAACAGTTTGCTTTTGGTCCTACACGGCCTCAACGGTTTCTTTTTTTCTTTTTTTTCCTGCACTTCATATTAGCTAGACCCATGACAACTGGGTTCTGGATATCAAACGTGTTCTAGAGCATCCCCACTTGGCTGGCTAGCTGACTGGTTCCACATTAAGTCACATCACTCACAGGGATGCACAGCGGTTCAAAGGAAACTGGAAACAAGCCACTGGATCTGGTCGGCAACAAGTTGGCGCCTGTTAAAAGCACCTCGTCTGAAGCACCACCAGAGTGACGGATCACGCTGGCGTTTGGTCTGTGGAGCAACATATGGTCAAAAACTAACTTTAGTCTGCACCTGGAGCTGAAACAATGAACACCTTTCAAGAGAGACGGTCTGAAAACATGCAGTGTGACAGTGTGACAGCTTTTTGTCTTTTGACGTGGATGATGACAAAACATCGTGTGAGCTACTTCTTTTCAAGTGTGGTCAGATGCTTAAGGTTGGGCAACTGAAATACTTGGTTGTGGTTATTGTTATGACCACCACTGCTTCCCATGTTGGCACAGAACAGTGTTTGTAGTCCCTTAAGGTTGTTTTGTGTTTGCTAAAAGATCAGTAAATACACTTTACACACAAACTGTGTTTTTACTCTGCACATAATAAAGCTGCTCTTGGCCGCAGGTGACCTTAATGTTAACTGCTGCCCAAAAATAGTTTGACTCCTCAGCACTGATGTTGCTGGAAGATGCATTTGGACTGATCAGCGTCTCACAAAGCTGCGGTCACTGCAGCTGATTTGGCTTGAAAGCTGCACATGATCCTCTGCTTCTCTGCTGTGAATGTACAACCAAATGGATTGAAACTCAGCTTTTCGTGCTTCTCGTTCCATCTTTGATTGCATCTTTGATTATTGTGGAAAACTTTGAGAGGTCACACACACACACACACACACACACACACACACTAGTCCCTGGGGAAGGGACCACAGTCTTGTTTGTCTCTGTGTAGGGACGGGGGAGCGAACTGGAACGTACATTGTTTTCAAACCAGGCGCTCCCCACAAATATCTCCCCCTCAGAGCTCAACGGGAGGGAGAGGATGTATTTTGTGTGTGTGGAGTGTGGGGGGGGGGGGCAGTAGGAGGATCACTTGGTTTTGGTCACGTCGGTGTGTTTGTCCCTCTCTATCTTTCTTTTCTTGTCATTCAGTACAATTTCTCAAAACTACTCAAAAGCACAGAGTCACCGGGAGAAACCAGGTGAGCTGCCCGGCCACACAAGGACATGGATGTTTGACATACAGTACACGTGTGTATGTGTGTGTGTCTCTATCATGCCCGCTCTGCTACACAGCCAACAATATGACAACAATAATATTTTACCCCTTTGCTTTCCATTCCTACAATGCATAGAGACCCTCATGGTTTTTCTTCCCCTTTTTTAAATTCTTTATTATTTACTTCCATTCATTACCAGCACACCCCAACAAACCTAAAAGGTGAGCCAACACATAATACTGGAAAACACAGGGTCAGGATCACATCAGCCAGAACCGTCCTGATAATCAGGATTCAGATGATGATTATAATGAAAACACGCATGTCCATACATCTGAGTGTGATCTGTTCTGACCTGATGCTGCCTCTCAGGTTCTTTGGACTGTTTTACCTGAGCTCACCAATTCTTTGTCCTTTGTCTCATTATGCTTTTAATAGACATACTGTTACGTCTTCTCATCTAACTCTTGGAAAGCTGTTTTCTTTTCCATTATGAGACACTGTCAACCTCAACAGAGACAAAGCAATCCCTCCGTTCCCTTGTTCAGTCTCACCAGCACACCATGAGAGCACACCAAAGACTTTCAGCCATACTGTAGTAGTACTGTATTAGCTAATGGCAGTGCAACAACATTAACTAACTGCTTCCTTCTCATTACTGAGGCTGTGATTCAAAATGTCTCTCCATTCAGTTTGTGTTGGCACAGACACCCCCGAGCAGCACAGATGCAGTGAAATAAATTATGAACACGTAGCTCAATGACAAGCTTTCAGCACTTGGCAGCGTTAAGATCGTGACTGCCTGAAATCTACATTGATTTCAGGCAGAATCGCCAGCTTCATGCATCAAAGAGGCCAAAATGAAAAAGGAAAAAACTGTACTTGGCTTCTGTTAATTTACCTGGGCGGGCCGCCTGGATATTAGCACTGTATGGGAAACATCGGTTTTGTAAATGAACTCTTCAAATGTCAGCACATGACAAACTCACATTTATGTGGGTGGGATTTTTTTTTTTTTGTTTCTAGATCAGATAAAGTTAATGGAGGGAATATTTTCCTCTTCTTTCTGTCTCACTGACACTTTTTGTTGGACAGGCAACGACCGTGGCAACATACAGTACAATATGTCTTTGAATCAGTCTCAGCTTATATAAAAGTGGGGGCAATCATCACACTCTTGTTCTCCTTCTCTGCTTCGAAGAAGCAGAGAAGGAGATGCTGTGGCAGATGCTGTTTTCTAATGATTAGAGAGTAAAACAGCTTTTAATATTTACATGACAAGCAGCCTCTTCAGGCAATGTGAATGAATTCTAAGTAGCAAAGGCAGTGGTAGTCAATGATTACTGGCTTTATGGCACAGGAAACTGTCTTAGCCCCACTCTTACTCCCAGAGCAACTATACGAGTGATATCATAATTGTTATTGGCAGCGTTGCTGGTCCAGGTCAGACCTCCCTTCATTTTCTGGTTAGCTGCTAGCAACTGGTGATTTTTCTTATCTGCATCCCAGCATGCACCTGGCTACTGGAGTCACTCAGCTCAAACCTGCAGAGTATGCCTCAGAGCTGGGTCAGCTTGAGATCGGATCCAGTTCCCGCCACAGACAAACCACTGCAGAATGTGTTTGTGACCACAACAAGACCACTTCCTTTAAAGGGTCTTGGTGCGGTTGTTTTGGTCAACACCCGAGCGCGACTGAAGTGCAAAAAAGGGGGAAAAAACCCAAACTCTGCTCGTTCCATAACCATAACCGAGTAGTTTCTGTGTTTCTGAGCAAAACCTAAGATGACTTAGGGAAGTGTGGTAGCTCGGTGGTTGGGACTAATTCCTGATGTCCGTCCCTTCATGCCACAAAGTCAGGTGGATTAAAATCCATGACGTTTCCCTGTCTCGCCCCCATGTGCATGCTGGGACGTGCCCCAGCTGCTCACCAGCCCTTAAAGGACATGTAAAGCATGGGAAATGAACTCCTCACTTTGCTGTGTTTGTCTCTTTGTTTTTTTGTCTTTCTTCTGCTAATGAACAACAGTGCTGCTCTTCTCTTCGTCTCCCTCTCTGCATCTGTCTGTCTCCTTCTCCCCCTCCCGACTCTCTATCTCTTTTCCCTCGCTCCGTGTCTTGTTCTCTTTTCCATAATAATTAGCTCCCCTCCAGCCCAGCTTCAAACCCTGTGGTTGGAAATCTGCATTCCGAGGATGGAGAGAGGCTGAGGAAGATGAGGGGAGAAGGAGAGAGAAAGAGTTGGACAGAGAGGGAGGGCAGACGGCTGAAAGAAACCATTGTTCCTTCATAAAAGCAGATAAGAGCCCAACAACTGGAGGGCAAGTGTAGTCAAAGTAGTCTGTCTCTGTCTGTGTGTGTGTGTGTGTGTGTGTGTGTGTGTGCGTGTGTGTGCGTGTGTGTGCGTGTGTGTGTGTGTGTGTGTGTGTGTGTGTGTGTGTGTGTGTGTGTGTGTGTGTGTGTGTGTG
>JBBMJY010026800.1:0-31213 GCA_037833715.1 Toxotes lorentzi
TTTGTTCCCCTCCTTCTTTTTTCACCTCTTTCAGTGAAAGAGAAGTTGTGCGACCCCCCCCCCCCCCCCCCCCCACCCCGAAAAAAGTGAGAGGGCTGAAATGGAATGAGTGTGGAAAAAAAAAAAGCGAAACAAAAACGAGAGAAGAGTGCTGGTGGTTCAACTAGGGGTCTCCGCTGTCAATTAGACACTGCACAGACGGAGAGAGGGCGAGCGAGAGACATAGACGGACAGAGACAGAGTGGGAAAGAGAGAGAATGAGAGGAGGTAAATGAGAGGGAAGAGAGAAAAGTCAAAAAGAATGATTGGGGAAATATTACAGGACTGCAGGAGAAAGGGAAAGGAGAGAGCGAAAGAGGTCAGGCGGAGGGTAACTAGATGTTACGGAGGAGGAAGAACGAGTGAGTGAGAAACGGGGAGACGATAAACGAGTGCAGGCTGAAGTCAGAGGGGCCTGCTGGGAGCTGCTCTGTGCACTGATAAAGCAAATAAAGACAGAATACTCCAAAACAAACAGGGCTAGAAAAACAGCGGCTTTTAGCTGCGCTCTGAGCTCAATTTAGATTCGGGCACTTTTTAAAAAGGTCAATTTGGCCACAGCCACTTTTTTAAAGTCAATTTGCCTCCAGACACTTTTCAGAGGTTAATTCTGGGCCGGGAGTTCATTTTGGGTTCGGCCACTTCTCAGATTTCACTTTAGTGAAGCTCTCACCACAAAGTGAATTAGATTCAAATTCTTTTTTTAATAATTATTTTGCGTTACGGTTTGTTTTTCAGTCCAGGGTCCACCTGAATTCTTTTTAATTGTCAATGAAGGATAAACCACTTTGTTAAAGTGGATTTGAGAACTCCCCCTCCACTCAAAACAAACAAAAATATGTTTCACTTATTATTTCACTTAGACTTAAAGCTAATGTGAAGTCTCATATAAACTCTGGCTAAACTTTTGCACAGTCTGTGAATATCCTCCAAAGTCATTTGAGTCTTTTTCTTACTGTCCTAAACAGACAGGAACTCTGAACAGGCATCATATGATCTGTAGCTTTAGCTGAACTAAACACATTTCTGACATTGTCAAATCACAGCTTCACACCGACGTACGCAACGTGTCACACAAGGTTCCAAGACACTGTTTTACTTTAGACAGTCACAAGACCAACTAGTCCCTAAAATCTAAGACATTTAGTATAAAATTCAAATGCATCCAACAATCATTCAACTGCAGGGAAAAAGTCTAATTTGCAGAAACAGAAAAAAGAAAAACACTCAAGTGTTTCACAACATTTCACTGCAGCTTGAAATGAAACTTCTCTCACTGACTGCGTCTCCTCAAAACCCCAAAACAGGAAACAGTTGAAAGGTGAGAGCAGTTTAAGGGGCTCAGCTTTTTGGTTTGACCATGAAATGACCGCAAAGTCTCTCTCACACACCAACACACACACACACACACACACACAAACACACACACACACACACACACACACACACACACACACACACACACACACACACACAGGAAGGGGTGTAGATGCGGGTCGTATCGGGGAGACTGACAGAGAGGTCAAGACTGATAACGCAAAACAATGACCTGACCCGGTCACCACACGGTCACTGTGTGTGTGTGTGTGCGTGTGTGTATTTGTATGACTGACAGTCATTAGATTGTGCGAGTGAAGATGTGATGCATGTCTGAGAGAGGAACACGTGGGTGTGTGTATCTATATCTGTGATTTTATAACTCAAAGCCATTTATTAATGAGTGTGAGAGATCAGCTGAAGTGTTTGTGTGTATCTCACTTAGTCTGAACCACCTTGACCCCCCCGCAGCACCCCCCCCACCCCCACCCCCTCCAATTCCTGACCGCTACTTGACCATTGGTCGGAAGAAGCGAACCGCCGCTCCCCACCCGGTCCAATCAGGTTGCTGAATGGCGCTGTTGCCGTGACCACCGGCTGACCTGCTGTCATGCCGATAAGGCCGGCCACAGACAGGACAGGAAGTTGAGGCAGGGGCCGAGAAACACACACACACACACACACACGCACACACAAGCAAAGTGAACTCTCCCACACAAATAATAGCCTGAGCTACGCAGATATGGACACACTTTTCAAGCAGCAACTATTTTTTGCTGCGTTATCTTCACAGCAGGATCACTGACCGCTTTATTACACTCAGAACCTGCTGTGCGTGTATGTGTGTGAAGCACACAGAAGAGACAGGTGTGTGTTGCAGACAAACAGTATTTGTGGAGGAAAGAGAGAGAGTATGTGTGTGTGTGTGTGTGTGTGTGAGATCAGATAAGGGTATTTTGGGGGGTCTTACAGCAGGTTCTCACCCCTCTCTGGCACCGATATTTATCCCACTGACCTTACATTGCACCTGTTTTGAGTTGTGTGTGTGTGTAAAACCTCTTTTCGTACTTTGTGTGTTTGACAGAGACATCAGCCTCCACGACGCCTTGTAATCGCACTTTAAGGGGAAAAAGAGGAAGAAACAAACTGAGAGAAAGTAGAGGAAGAGCAGAGTTAGATGAGAGTATGGAGAGGCAGAGGAGGAGTGAGAGGAGCTGGAGAGAGATAAACCACATTCATAAAAATTTTATGGAAATTAGAGATGGAAAAGAAAGTTTAGGGTTCGGATTCAAGTGGAGGATGACTTTACCCACTAATTTCTGCATTATGTATTAGTGAAGAGAATCACTGGAAGTTCTTTTTAGTTTCTATTTCATTTATTTTTTATGTTTTATCCAATAACTCAACTATCTGGGCTGCCATTCGGAAATCACAGCTGTGGTTCCTTTTCAGGATGTTAAGAGTTTTTTTTTTTTATCATTTCTGCTCACAAACAAACAAACAAACAAACAAACCACTGCATGACTTTGTGTGCAGCTTTACAATGTCACACCGCTGAATTACACCACAGATCAGAACACGCAACTCAAGGATCTTCGATTGAATGCAAACACTCTGTAACGTCCAGCCAAAGTTATTATTCCACAATGAAAACGTCATCGAGTAGAAGTCTAACTTTATTAGACTGACTGAGAAAAACACAAAGGAAACACAAGGAGAGGAAAATGGGGGGATGGGGTGCTGTAAGAGTCCTTGGCCCCATTTGAACCCAGGATGTCATGGTTGCGTGGTTACATGCTACTCCTCTGAGACTGCTCGGCCACCATGACGCCCCACTGGACCAGCATTTCTGTGTGTGTGCTCGCGCAGCACCATCAAAAGCAAGAAACTTTGTGGTGTCCACTAAAAGCAAATGTGTTGCTGCGTTTTGTGCAACCTGTTTGCATCCATGTTTATGTGCGTGTTCGACCCCTTGTTTGTGTCTCTCTCTCTCTCTCGAGATCTTCCAATAGATCGGCGGGCGAGCATTTAGATGTCCGTCTGCTGTTCATCCTCCCTTCGCCCTCTTTCTTCTCCGCTCATCTCGCTCTTTCACCCCTCTCCACTCCTCTATTCATCCCCCCTTCTGTGACCGGTCAAACGGATGAAGGGAAGTGTCAGCCTCCCGAAGAGAGAGAGGGGGGAGAGAGGTAGAGAGACAGACGGAAAGACAGGGGGGAGAGAGAGACCACCCTGTACGTCCGTTTCACCCGCCGTATCACTTTCACCTGACTGCACTCTTTCACTTGCTATCCCTCGCTTTTTGCTCTGCTCCGTCAACATTTTCACGCATTCATGTCTTGTTTTCTCTCTCGGTGAGTTCAGAATCAGAATCTGGCGCGAACGCTCTCTCTCTTGTTCGTTTCCATCTCCGCCCTGTCATCTTCCCTTGGATTCATTCATCCACCCTTTCTCAAGTCTTTCATATAAACTTTCTCCCTCATTTGCGCCTCTGTTCAGATTTTGCACTTTCACCATCTCTCTGTCTTTCTTCCACTGAATTTATCTCCTCTCCTTGTGCCTACATGTTTGTTCTCTCCTCTTTCCCCACATGTCTGAGTCTGGTGAGGAGCTGAATGGTCAAAGGTCAACCTGTTGCGGAGGTGGCCGAGTGTGTGCGCTGGCCGCCGTTCAGCCCTGAAACACATGGATACAGTTCACCCCCTGTCTTGTCAGCAGTCCCTTTCCTGAACCTGACCTGTGAGACACACACACACACGCGCACACACACACACGCGCACACACACACACACACACACACACACACAGTCATGCTGCAGCTGTCCCAGTGTGACCATAGTCCTTAGGAATGTGACGGTAGCAGATTCTTGTGTCTCCTTCCATCTCTCCGATCTCGTCTATCTCTTCCTGTCCTCACACTCACCTCAGCCTAACCTTCTCCTCACCCTTCACTTTCTTTCTTTTCCCTTTAGATTTTCCTCCCCCACATCACCTCTTTCCTTGCCTCACCCAAAAGACTTGATAACAAAAGTCAAGTCAAGTTTCAAGTTTTGACTTGGCAAAGTCCTGCAACAATATAAAAAACAAGCCATGCCTAGCTGCACACCTTTGCATGGATTTTTGTCCCCAGATAACAAGTTAGAGAAGATGTAAAGTGAGCAGAACTTCACCTGTGTTACACCTCAGATATACTGTATACTCACGTTGGTGAGTTAAACATAATAACAATAACATAATGATAATAATCTAACATGCTAAAACGCATGTTAGATTATTATCTGTATGTCATCCCCTTCTTTCCTAAGATCCACGGTCCTTTTCTTTTCCTCTTACTTTCTACTCGTCCTCTTTACTCCAGTATCACTCCATTTCATCACTTTCTAACCTCCCTCAATCCTCCCTTCCTCCCTCCTCAGCTCCTCATCCAACTTCAGGAAATAAATCCTGCTGACATACTATGGGCTTCACGGTGGCTTAAACGAAACACCATTAATCCTCATTTCAAGACAAAAACAAAACTTTGGCGAGGATAGACTGAGGTGAATTACAGCCATGCATCGCGAAGCTGATACTATCAATACTGACATCAGGTTAACTGCTAAATAAAGAGAGGCGCGCGTAAACAATAATGTTTCTGAGACAATATGATTTTGAGCGACTACTTCCTGGAAGAGTGCATCATTTATTTCAGCGGGAGTCAGGAAACTGAAATGAATCAAGGAGCGTTAAGTAGCATGTGCACTCAAGACGGGAACAATGAAGTAACAAACAAACCCTGACAGAATCAAGTGAAGGCTTCCTGCCGCGGTGATGGACGAGCTCGCTCTGTGCAAGTTGTTTTTCATACTTTACAAGAACGAAAAAGAGCAAACGGCTTCTTCTGAAGGAGGAAACGAGCCCTCGTATGTGCAACTGCAGATGCAAAAAGCCAACTTAAGTCTTTGCAAATCCACATTTACAAATCAGCTTCTGGTTTTAGACTCAGTCTCTGTGTAATTAAGTTGCAGCACTGAACAGATCGACTGTGCTTCTCTCAGACTTCACACTTTCAGAGTCCAGTTTCAATGGTGAGTGCTAAAATACCAAATGACAACTGGGCGTGTTCATGTATTTGCTGACTCCTCATGTGGATTCAATGCTGCTTGAAGACACGTTCTGCTCAGTATGGCACACTGTGCATCAGTCAGATATTTAGTGGTTTTAATGACGAAGAAAGAAAATATGTCTAAATGTTGATTATAGAAATAAAATGAAAAAGACTGCACCCAAGTTCTCGCTCCTGCATCATTTGATCCTCAAACTTATCAATTTCTAAAGCTGTAAAGAAAGTCCAAATATAATGCAGAGAAAAGTCATTAAGAGTTTCATTTTATACGTATTGATTCGTTTAACTTGTGCTTTCCACCTTCCCTTCTCTTCACTCCCTCCCTCTCGCTTAGTCTGGGTTACAAGGAGGTGAGATGGAGGTTTCCTCTCCCACTGGGCCTCATCTCATCCCTTAGACCCTCTATTACCTCCACACACACACACACACACACACAGGCAGAGGGGGAGAATCTGCTATCCTGTCACTGGATAATCGCTACTGGCTACGCCAGTCAATCTGCACACACACACAGAGTCAGGATAAGGGGAGCGGTTGTCATGCTGTGACATGTTGCTTTTGGAGAGCGAGAGGGAAGCCTCGTGAGGTAATGGTTGGGACACACACAAACGTCAGACAGAGGGCAAACAGTACTGAAAGTGTGTGTGTGTGTGTGTATGTGTGTGTGTTTGTTTTTTTTTAACACTGAAACCCAGTTAGTGTCAAAAGTGAATGAATGGGAGATGGAGAAATAGATTAAAAAGAGTTAGATACATAATGGCAACATAAGGGGGAAAAGGAGAAGAAAGTGAAGAACATGTAAAAGATAAGTGAAAGAAAAAAAAAAACAAAGAACAGCAAAGAGAGGAACAAAAAAAAACTTTAAAGTTAAAAGAGGAGACCAGAGGAAATAACACTGATCATCAGTGACACATGTACAGGTTTAAGACATGTTTGACAGTAAGTGAACATTTATTCCGTGTCATCAACATGTCGGATGCAGGAGTAATGGACAGGTGTAAAGACCTGGGTTACTGTGACATGAACCATATCATTACGGCCAGATGACAGGGTTGGAATAATAATGGAAGGAGTGAGCCACAACATATGAGAATGGGAGCAGTGTGCAATGCTGGTCATGATGTTTTGACTCATCACTGTATGTTTGGTAACCAGGGGGGTAAATGGGGAAAACAGTGACAGTGAAAAGAGTGAAGGTGAAGGCGACAGAACAGAAAGAATGAAAAGAAAAGGGGAAAGAAGATGACATCTCAAAAAGCAAAAGATGTACTGTAGATGAATGGAGGGAATTTGACTGTCTGTGGTCAACCAAAGGAATGAACCCGGGACCAATCAATGACAGAAACACACACACACACACACGACTGGGCCAAAGGTGGAAGAATGCATGCCTGGCGTTTGAAAGAGTGGAGAAGGGGATGAGTGGAACTCTACTGTTGCAAGCGTTTTTCTGGGGGGATGCCACACCACAACACACACACACACACACACACACACTCAAGGGCCAGCCAAAGGTTTGAAGTAACCACAGACTTCTGAATGTTCTAAATATAGGAGGATTGATAGGATCTGTGGAAAAGGGCAGGCTGGGGAGTGCACATACACACACACACACACACACACTCACAATCAACCTCCTACACTCACCAAATTATTTAGCAATTGTAGAGAACAGGAGAAAGCTGCCGACAGCTCAGATAAGCTTGTTACAGTGAATCAGCCTTTTGCTCGACAGTTTGAACTGATTTGCCTTAAAACTGAAAAATCTGGCTCATGTGTTTCTGATTTTAGTTTGAGACTAAACTAGCAGAAAGTTAAATGAATTCTGAGCTGTGTGCATAATATTTACTGGATCCGATCAGATCTATGTGTCTAGATAGTGACACGTCACCAAACTCACTGAAAAAATAAAGGAAAACTGAGTGTACTTTCTCTCCAGATTCTCAAATGTGACAATTTGCTGCTTATTTACTAAACATACCTGAATAATTTAAAAGAACTGACAGTTTAACTGATAATGCAAATAAATAAACTCGGACACTGCTATGTTTAGCTCATTCAATAGGAACTTGAGAACTTTCCCATCTGTAAAAACAAGACTGTGTTGTCTTTCTGGCCAAATGGAAAGAACTTGACGCTCTGCATAAGGAGAAACAGTATGATATTTAGGGCTGGGTATGAAATCTGAATACTTCTTTGGTACTGAGCTCATTGTGTCTGCAGCACCAAGTCATGAAAACTGTCACGTACCTAAAGCTAATACTGATTTCCTTTCTTAAATCCCACTTTTGCAAATTTTAGTAAAGATCTCGATTTTGGTTTTAAGATTTAGGTAAAGATCTTGTGTGGCTGCAGAGTGATTTGAGAGGTTTACTGTACTCAGGGTTCACCAAGTTAAATTCACAACATTTAAAGAAATTTTGAATATGACATTAAAGTATGAAAGATATCAATAAACACGAGCAAGGATGATCAGGCCTACAATTATTTAACAAGTGCAATGTGAAGTAAATGTTGATTTATTTACATTTATTTCATATTCTTGTCATTACTTCCTTACACATTCTCAATAATATAAAGTATATACTTTATTTAAAACAACATAAAGACGGTGAAAAAATTCACAACCCATTTCACATGTTTGACTCTGTATTTTGTGCATGCTGTGTTTTTCAAACCGCTCAGAGACGAACCATGTTTTCATCTCCTTCTGTTTGCGCTGTGTGTGTCCATCTAAGTGAATGTGTTTGTGTCTGTGCGCGTGTGTGTGTGTGTTCTGGGGGAACTCCTGTCTCGGCCCTGTCCCAGGACCCCGGAACCTTCCAGAACACCGGGACCCAACCACACAACAAACGGCCCCGTCAGCGTGATTTATCGACCATTCACCAACAGGTCACACACACACACATAGATACACAAAGACACACACACTCCAAAGCATCAATGCGCTTTCATATGAGCACATATGAAAGCGCACACGTCGACACACAAACATGAAAAATTTGCTTGAAACAATGTGGATCTCACACACACACACAAAAAGATGCGCTCGGGCAGATGTGTACACACAGACATTACGTATGAAAGCTACGTATGGGGGATGGGAGGAATGCACTTCTTTTGATATGATAAGAAAGGTTACAAAAAAAACAATGGATGAGAGGCCGAAAGAGAAATGAAAGAGCGAAGAAGCTGAATAACTCCAAAAGGAGCGATGGAGTCAACCGATTCTGATCAGCAGAAAGAAAGGAAAGAGGACGGGGGGAGGAGGAGGAGATGGAGGGAAGGGGAAGAGGAGGAGAGGCGAGAAAAGAGAGGATGGAGACGGAGGAAGAGGAGGATGAAGCAAGCAGTGGGAGCAAAGGAGGGAAAGGGGAAAGAGCAGATGAGAGGAGGAGGAGGAGGGGGTAGAAGTAAACATTGATGCCGGATGAATGCAATTTTTTTCTTTTCTCCTTCTCCCCATCTTCCCCCCTTCCTTCTCCTCCTCCGAGCAAGAGAACAAGAGGCACTGCATCATCCCGACAGGCGGAGAAAGAGAAGAGAGGGAGAGAGAAAGAGGGATTGTGATGGAGGGATAAAGGGCTATCCGTCTCTGTCTGTCACCTCATTCATCGTCCCCTGCTCCGTCCTGCCGGCCCATCCGTCATCCGCTGTCACACACGCACACACACACAAAAATACAGACACACACTTTCCAACCACTTTCACACACTCAACAACAACAACGACAAACACACACACACATCAAAGGCAGGCAGGGAGACACACAAACTTTGACTCGCTCTCCGCCCTGTTTCACACATTCACTGCGATGACACACAAACGGACACACACACACTCTACGCTCAGCTTCACACACTCAAACACACAAGCATGCGCGCACACACTTTCTACCCACTTTCATAGCAATGATGGCAAACGCACAGACACACACACACACACACACAGCAGCCAGAAAGCCACACAAACTTTAACTCGGGCTCTTCGCCCCGTTTCACACATTCACAAAGATGACAGACACACACACGCACACACATACAGACACACACACACTTCGCTCAGTTTCACACATTCAACAACGATGACAGACACACAAACGCACACCAAAGTCTCTCCCAAAAGAATACACGCGCAAATGACGATGGCAAACAGAAGTTCGCTCACACGCACTTTCATGCACGTACGCACTTGCTTGCCAAGCACTTTTTCGCAAAGTCAAAATACGGCAACAACACACTAAAACACACGCATTCATGTGCACTCACAGACACACACACACACACACTCCGCCCAACATCCTGGATTCTCAGCGGAGCCGTCCAGTTCTGTCCCTCCTCTGACTGGTTCTGCTCTGTTTTTCCCAGGACCCGAAACAAGACGGCCCAGCACACAGCCGGGCCACTTCCTGCACTCAGCTGTTTCTCAATACCAGGTCTGAGGACCCAGGTCGCCGGGGAAAACCGGTAAAGCGGTCCAAAAACTGGAGGCGAGATTTACAGCGAGCAGAGGGCAATCTGACGAGAACTTCACAACATTTCAGTTAAAAATTCTCACTGATCAGCAACAAAAGCCAGCAACAAAGCTGTGTCATATAACGTACCGGTGCCATCAAGCATGACCTCTCTGCTCTATTATCGTCTATCAGCTTGATCATATTGTTTGAGTCAATCACAACTCACCATACTTCACAGAAAAGGGAGTGCAGGTGGTGACGATGTGGAACTTGCTGCTAACTGCTAGTTACTTACATCGAGGCAGAAAATGCCTGTCGATGTTGTTGCTGTTGCTAACAGAGATCAACAAAGGTCGCAGAAAGTGTAAAGACAAAGTTGCATCCCTGAAGAGGCAGAAACTAAAGGTGTGTATATCACTTCAGGTTGATAATGATTGAGCTGTATGTTGACAGCTTTGGCTGTACCCCCAAACACGTATTAACCTCTAACCTAACGAGCTGCTTTTCCAAGTTAACAAAGTGGGACGGCCTTTAACTGGAGTGAGGATACATCTAAGTTCACACCCGAACTAAATGATGTGACATAAATCACATAAATAAATGTCTCTTAACAACACTGTTATACAGATATGGGGGATCTTTGCAGCTGTCTATCATATTGTGCTGCAGGGTGTGTGGAAGCTAAAGCACTACTGTCAATCTCAATGAGTCTTTTGACCAACCATTTGATTCAATCAGTCTGAAATCCTGCACGAAGCTTCATCACTGCATGGTCATCACTGTTTGCATGGTGTCTTAAAACTCACCCAACTCTTTTGAGTTCCCCTATTTCACGTTCAGGTTTTAAACGATTTCTTTAAGGAGTTTTCTCCGAAAAACTCAGAGATAAGATAGAAAGTTTAGAAGACATGACAGGTTATAAAGGATGACACCAAACAGCAAAAGAAAATAAAAGAGGTAAAAAGGCATGGGGGGGTGGAAGAGGAGAAACAAAGATGAGAAGGACTTAGAAAAAAAGTAGAGGGTAAAAAAAAAAAAAAAAATCAGAAAACCAAATGGAGGAAGACAAGGAGGAGAAAGCGCTGGAGGAGGAGGAGGGCTGGGGGGTGTAAGGGAGGATGGGAGGAAGGATGAAAAGAATGAGTGGGGGAGGAGGAGGAGGAGGAGGAGGAGGAAGAAAAAAGATAGTGGAGCAAAAAAAAAAAAAAACAGAGAAAGAGAAAACGAAGGAGAGAGGACAACAAGGGAGACAAAGACCTACTTGTCTCAAGTCACTGAAGGCCAGAAGCAACGTGTCACCCTGGAAGCCTGCGACCGGGCCGGCTCTGGCAAAACCTGTGGGAAAATACAAACCCGCCCCCCCAGTCCACCCCCGGAGAGAGGGAAGAGAGGAGGAGGAGGAAAAAAAAGAGGGTGAAAAACGGAATAATAAAAGACCTGGTCGGATTTGCTATGCATCGGGATAGATTGGCAGACAAATGACAGCCTGGGGAGGAGGAGGGAGGAAGAAGAGGGAGGAGGGGGAGGAAGGGAAGGGGAGGGCAGGGTGTTAGAGTCATGTCGCTGGGTCTGGTTGAGAAAGGAAAAGAGTGTGTGTGTGCGTGCTTGTGAGAGCGACATTCTGTGTGTGTGAATAAGGAAGAGTGTGTGTTTGTGGGTGTGAGAGAGCAAAGGTTTTGTAGTGGGTTTTGTCGTGTAGGCTGTGTTAAGTGTGTGTGTGTGTGTGTGTGTGTGTGTGTGTGTGTGTGTGTAGATAGTGGAGATTTTCTTGTGTTTGTCTTGCTGAACATGAATGTGACAGTGTGAGTGTGTGTGAGAGTTGGTGGGCTTTTTGAGTGTGTGTGTTTATTTGTTGTTTGCGCAGGGCTTCGCCGGCATGTTTGAGAACAGTCGAGAACTGTTGGATTTTGAACCCAGGGCGACGCCTGTGTGTGTGTGTAAGTGTGTGAGCGGGTTTGTGTGTGTCGGGGTCGTACGGAGTGTGAGCTGGGGTCTTGGCGTCAGTTGGCCCCCGTAAACAAGCCGACTGGTATTCTGAGCGAGGGAACGAGAGAAAAGAGGAGTGCTGCGGAGAGAGAGAGAGTAAGCCTGTAGCTAATCTCTTTCACCTCAGAACACACAGACACACAAGGCCATACACACCACAGCACTGATTACACGCCTGCCATCTTCAGTGACCCCCGTAACACACACACACACACACACACACACACACACACACACACACACACACACACACACACACACACACACACACACAAACAGGGCCTTTGCTAAAATAACCTTTTATCTCTTTCTCCAGCTCAGACATCCATTTTTTACCTGCTAACTTTGACCTTTTCCTTCACTCTTTCTTTCTCTGTCATCATTTGAACAAGTCTTCAAACCTGAGTGACGACACAGGTCGTCTGTCATTACACACACCGTGGGCCGCGTCCAATCATCTCTCTCTATCTGCTGTGACATACGTAGGTACTCGTGAAGGAGGTGCCAGGGACTGACTTCACTGTTGGAGCACCAGCATCGTTCTCCATGTTTACAGTTGCATGGTGAAGAGCTCTGAGCTGCTGTGGATCAAGTTCACTGAGCAAACATAGAAGTTGAGCCTCTGACATAATACTGTTTCTTTGGGCCGTCATGAGGCTCCATCAGGTGTCTTCTACACTGTAAAGCTGATATTGTGCCGTCCGATCCTGGAAAACTAAACGTAGTCTCCTTCATTTTCAGGTTTTGAATTTCTTTCTTTACCGTCTTTTTTTATGCTTTTTTTCTGTTCTGTTGCCTTCTTCCTATCTGCCTACAGATATTTCCTTTTTTTTTTAAATTTGCTACCCACCCTGTTCCCTTCATTTCACTTTTTTCATTTACTCTTTTTTTGTCATTCTTCCTCCCTCTTTCTTTTGCTCCACCATTTTTTCCACCTTGTATTCACCTCTATCAATTGACCATCTTTTTTCACATATTCCCCAGTGATCGTATTCATTTCATTCGTACCTCCCGTTCTTTTTATCTGTCACAATCCCACCATCCTGAAACTCCTCCCTCTATTTCATCTCTAATCCCTCTTTCTTGTGCTCTCCCTCATTTCCTCCTCCTTTCAAACTCACTATTAATTTTTATTTAATCCCTCCTCTCATCCGTGTATTTTGCCCCTTTTTTCTTGCGCATTCTTTTTTTTAAAATTTCACACCGCTTTCATTTAATCCCATTCTGCCCTCTTGTCGTTCTCCTCTCTTTCATCCCATTCTTCTCTATCCCACTATTTTACCCTCTTTTTTTCATTTAATCTCTTCTAGGTTCACTTGCTTTCTTCAACATTATCCCATAGTGAACTTTCCTTCTTGTTCACATAATAATTTTTCACCTCTCTATTTTTCAAACTTTTTGCTTTTTCATTTTACCTTTCTTTCATTTCTTCTCATCTTTTCATGCCTCCCTCTATCCATTTTCCATGTTCTCCATTCCTTTGTTTATTCCTTCTTTCAATTACCTTTTTACCCTCTTTCATACTCACTATCCATTCATTTTTCACTCTTTTTTTCATCATACTCATTCATGAACCCATCGCTCTCTGACTGTTTATCCTCTTCTGTCAAATATTCCCTCTTTTGCTCCGCTCTCTCTCTTTCCTTGCATTTTTCATTTCACCCTTCTTTAATTTAATCCATTTCTCTTATTCACTTACCTCCTTTCAGGTCTTAGAGGTTATACTTTGACAGCATAACGGTCCCTTATTTTAATCCCTCCATCCCATCCTCACATTTCTTTCCCTTAATCTATCCATCCACATTGCACTTTTCATTTCACCCCTTTTCATTAATCCCTTGTTCCTATTCCTCTCTCTCCTCTTTCTCCTTCAGGTCCCTCTGTCTTTTCCCTTCAGATTTAATTCCTCTTTAATTCTTCTCCACTACGTCTTGTGGTTTCCTTCTCTTTCTCTCTTCTCCCTTTCCCCTTTTGAATTCCTCACATCCCTCAAATTATTCACCTCTTCTACTTCTTTTCCATTTCATCCATTCTTCTACTGTATCTTCACTTCCCCCTTTCCTTCCATCTCTCTCCTTTCCCCTCCGTCTGCCCCAAATAGTAACTCTGCAACCTCCTAACTCCTCCACAGCACTGCACGCATGTCACTGCACATTATGTCACACACACACACACACACACACACACACACACACACACACACACACACACTGTGACCCGCACTGTGACTCTGAGAACCTTGATCGTGTAAAAAAAACGCCTCACACTCTTTCATTTCTCATCCTACTTTATCTCCAAGTGCTGTGCATCTTTGAGTCAAGCAAGACGAGGAGGGAGGGTGTGTCTGTGTGTGTGTTAGGGAGGAGGCTAGGCGGATGGATGGGGGAGGGAGGAAAGGGGAGAGAGGTGTGAGGATGCGATGGGAGGCAGAGAGGAAGAGGAGAAAACAATGAAGAGGAGAAGGAAGGATAAAGAGTCGGGCAAAGAGAGGAAGGACAAAAGAGTGAGTGTCAGGGGAGAAGGAAGGGAGAGAGAAAAAAGACAGAAGACACGGAGGACGGAAAGATGGAGACGAAACTGTGAGGAAAGAAATAAGCTGGGAGGACAAATAAGCGGGAGAAGAAAACAGAAAAAAGGAGAAGAGACAAGAAGAAAAGATAGAAATGATGGAATATAAAACGATATGAAAGATGCTCTCCCCAAACCATGGAGCTGGTTGTTCCATAGCGCCCCCTGTGCTGTCAAATGCAAACTGCAAACTTGTCAAGCTTGTTTTAAAAACAGAAGAAAGTGATCTGATGTCATTGTATATAAAACCAAAGAAAGAAGTTATTATTGTAATTTTAGTCATAAATATTTGATCATCATAATCATACATTGTTCCTGGCCTGTTTGGTTGGAGCGCAATTGTTTGGGGTTTAAATGTATGTGAAGAAAAAGAAGTAGACAAAGTACAAAAGGAAAGGAGGATGACAGAAATATACAAAAGAGGTAATAAGAAAGGAAGAAAGAAATGAAGGCAGAGTTGAAGGAAGACAAGGGAGAAGTTAGACCAGAATGAGAGTATAAATGGGAAGAACAAAAAGAGGAAGGCAGGAAAAGAATATGACAATATAAAGTATATTTAAAAAATGAATGAAAATTTCGACACTCACTCTCGCACTCCTTGACGTCGGTGTTGAGCTGGTGTAGGGCTCCCATGGAGATCTGTCGGACCTCGGGGTCGAGCAGGAGCTGCATCAGGGAGGTGGAGATGTGTTTACAGGCCGACATGCAGGCGGTCTGAGCCACTTTGCCCTGAGAGACAGAGAGAGACATCGAGAACGAGAGACAGAGAGAGAAATTAGGTCACCATACACTGAGAGTCTGTCCAACAAGCAGAGTCTTCCCAGAAGACAAGGTTTCTTTACATGATGCTTGAGACAGCGTCTTTTTAAATAAAGTTGTGGTTTGGTGTCAGAGTACAGGTGTTACACTTTCCACCTATGCTGATTTCCAGGTGCCTTACAGCTGCATACGATGTAACTACACACCTCTAACACACACACACACACACAAAGAAGGACACTGAGGTGAACAGTCAAACACATGCAGGCCTACAATAAAACACACACATACATACACACAGTGGTATTCAGCATGTGTTCAATTTCTTTATCACAAGTGTATTTTTAGTGTATGAAAACACACAAACACACACACAAACACACAAAGTGAGCGTTAAAAAGTCTGCTGCGTTCAGGTGCAGTCAGAATGATGAAGTAGCATAATAAGAATAAAGGCAGCGGATGAGGAAGTGCATGACAACGCATTAATACAGAAACCAAAACATGTGTTTGTGTGGGTTTCAACTGAGTGCCTGCACATTTGTGTGTGTTAGTAGATGTGTGTGCAATGTCAGTGACTAGCCGTGGCCTTGATCTTGACCTCGACGTCTGCATTCCAACAGAGTGAAGCAAAGAGATGAAAAGGGGACGAGGGAAAGAACAGAAAATGAGGTAAAGCTTGTAAAAGTTAAAGCAGAAGTGAAAGAGTAAAAGTGCAGCAGGGAAAGAGGAAAACAAAAGTCCTGTGTCAAACTGAAGGAATCCACAGCAAATAAACGTGTTCTGTGTTCTCGTCCACTCTGTGTCCATTATTATCGAAAACCCTTTTCCCATATTCCATATCAAAACAGTTTTGACAACATGTTATATTGAAAGCACAAATTAATTTTCTCACAATCACAGGAAACCGAAACCCATTAAAACATCATCTTAACCCCTGGAACTTCTGGCCCTCTGTATGAAATAAGGAGCAAACGAAAGAGTGCATGTGCATGTTCTCCTGAAGGCCCCAATTTCCCAAATTAACCCCGACGTGACTTCGATGTGTCTGGCTGACACAAACACACCTTCAGGTGATTAACAATACACACCAGACATTTCAGTCCGGCCCTGCATCTTTAATTACCTTCATTAATCACACAATGAGACTGGACACGCATGTAAACACTCAACACGGGTAAATACACACATGGTCAAACAAACACATATGTAATTGTGTAATTATGCTTAATGTTTAGCTGTAAGTGTTGGTGTGGTTTCTGTTATAATCATATAATTACACCGTGTGTTTACACAGCCTTAACGGCACATGTGACTGTGTCTGTGTGTTATTTGATTATGTTTGTAAATGTCGCTGTCATTCACAGTGAATATATTACTAACAAGATTTTCCCACAAACTGTGCACTTGTTGTAAGTTAGAAGTTAATCGGATGTTTTGATCCTTTGGTCCTCAGATTTAAGCAGCGAGTTGTATTTTGTGTATAAACTGTGTCCTTGTTTGTTAATGCTTTTCAACAGAGGTCAATAGTCTGCTCTCCAGTGCACCTGGGATGAAAACCAACAGCTCATGCAAAAAAAAAAGAATAAATGAACTATGAATGAAACAAGCTGTATAACACACTCATATTCATGTAACGTGATCCCCTTGAGAAGATGAGAAATGATCAAACTCCCTGAGTTTCCTGGAATATCCTTCACTAATTTCCAAACACATACAGGTCATTTAGCAGTCAAATAACGAACTAAATCTGTACGTTCACGTTAAAAAAATACATTAATGAACACATTATTTTAAATTAAGTAACTTTACCATTTTACTTTAAGATCACTCTGTTTGTTCTCCCCTCGGAGATTCATAAAATTCATCTTATCTTATATGACAAACCCGACAGCAGCAGAAAGATCCTATTGTAGCTGTTAGTGAACTGAGGTCCACCTCAGGAAAGAGTCTGGAGTGCAGTTCATTCAAGAGGCAGCCCTCACCTCAAAGGGAAATCAAATTACACACACGGTGCACATGTGCGAGCACATATGTTCATGAAACACACCTACGACTGGCCGGATATCCTCCAATACGATGCTGGCCTCTGAACTCTGTATTCCAACACACACACAACCCCAGGGGTCAGTTATCATAGAGTGAGATTGAGCGTGAAATGGGCTAATTCTATTTACATGTCCTGAACCTGGGCTGACTGACACACACACAAACACACAGGTAGGTCTGTCTGACAGAAATGGCATTGTCTCAGAGTTCAATACAGACAACTGGGAACGATTAGCCTGGGGCGAACTGGAAGGATGGAGGAAGGAGGAGTGAAGATACGAGAAGAAAGGAAAAGAAGAAAAGGAAAAGAAAAAAGGGTACAGGGAAAGTGAGGAAAGGAAAGGAGAAAAAGGGAAAGGAACGGTAAGGAGAGGTGAGGAAAGAAGAGGAAGGGAAAGAGGAGCAAAGGTGAGGAAAGGAATGCTAAGGAAAGAAAAGGCAATGTGAGGAGAGGAAAAGAAGGAAACAAAAGTAAAGGAGAAGGAAGATAACATAAAAGAAAAGGGAAAGGCGAGGTAGGAAAGTGATTAAGAGCAAATGAAAGAAAAGTAGTGAAAAGGTGAGAAAGGTGAAGGAAAGACCAGGATTCAAGGTGAAAACAACAGAGGGAGTGAAGGAGAGACCGACAGGAGTTGACAAGGCACCAAGTGATGCTTCTTCTCCATCCTCCCTCCCTCTGCTCCTACATCCAACCAAACCTCCACCTCTCCCTCCATCCCTCCTTCCAGCTAACGAGAAACGTTCATCAAAGATCTCATTAAAAGCTACTTAGCTCCTAACGGCTGAACAAATAGACAAGGGAGAAAGAAAGCAGGCGAGGTGGAGGGAAGGAGGCGAGGGGAAACGATGGGGACAAGACTGGCGGGGTCATGCAGACAAACAGATGAGATGAAGGGGCTGAAAAAGAGAAGAGGAAGGAAAAGGAGGAGTAGTGAAAGGAATGCAGACATGAGGAAGACAGTAAAATATGCTAATGAACACATACTGTACATCTTTCTTTCTCTAGACCCATCTCAACACTCAGGAGCTGAAATTTGACAGTTTAGACACTTAAAGCTGAATTGATCAATATTTTTGTAGTTAATATTGAATCATATGACATTTAATGTTAAAGAAATCACTCATAACTCTACTAAACTCATTTTTTTGCCATTTTAAGCTTATTGTTTTGGTTTTACAGCACATTAAGTGTATGTTTCAGGCAAAGGTGAAGAAATGGAACATTTAGCAACATTCACCAATCCATTTTACTCAGCAGTCGGTGGAGACCAATCCAGAGCTAAAATAAGAGTGAATAATATGCTTACTGCTTATTGTTGCTGCGTCTGCCTGATCAGCCTAAATTGGTAATATGTGAGTGATTAAGTTATTCTGCCCTCTAGTGTGCAGACATTGAATAACGCAGCTTTAAAGGGTCCTGAAAATGTATTTTCTAAATCAGCTTCTTACTCTCAGGGATGGTTTTCCACATGAACACACACATTTCTGCCAAAGTTACAGTTTCCAATATTTCCCATGAAAAACTTCTTCTTGTCTTGTTCTTTTTGTCTGCGAGGGGGCGGGGCTCTGTTTGAGAGTTAATCTAAAAAAAAAAAATAAAAAAAAAAAAACTAAAACAAAGCAGTGAGCTGACAGATGCTAAAATGTTGTGTGAAGCCCAGAGATACTGCAGAGTCTAATTATAATTATCTGTGGGTTTGTCACTACGAGCAATGTCTTTCACAACACAGTCATCTGATCCACTGTTGATATAAAAATTCTGATTCAGCTTTAGGATTCATTAAATCCTGAAAATCTTGCTCCAATACACCTAACTTAATACAACAACAACAAAAAAAAAAAGATTTGTCTTTGTGGTCAAAAAAGGGATGTGATCCAATATTCAAACACACCATATATATAAACTCATCTGTCTGTGTGTGGTCAGACACACTACAATAGTCCTGTTCAGTTAGCTGTACTCGCGATTGCCATTGACAATGACAAGTTATTTACAAATGCTGTGGTGACCTGACCGAGGCAGAGCTCGTACTATGTGCTGTCAAATAAACACAATGAGAGTTCAATTTAACGTCTTTTGCAAGACAGAGATATTTCCACATCTGAGTCTGTCTGAGATCATGTTTGTGCTAAATTTAACCTGGAATGTCAAATAAAAAGACTCAAAAGACTCCTGACAAATTTGTTAGAACAACCAGAACCTGGTATGTGAAAGTTTTCAGTGTTAATAACAGATTGATTTGCATCTCCACCAAACTGTGCCTCCCATTTTGGACACAGCTTGTTTTGAAGTACTCCCAGATGAATTCAACTGCAGCCTCATAATGCCAGAAGCAGGTTGAATTAGAAACACAACGGCACGATAGGTCAGTGCTTCACAATGCCATAACACACTGATTCACAACTCCTGGAAGGGATTTGACACGGTGTACAATATGCTCTCTGTCCATCCAGAAACCTGTCAGTCAAATGAACAGCCAGTTAGGGCAGCCAAAAGTCAAAAGGTGGGATCACTGCAAAAAAATATGATACTGATGTGCGACACCCCAGAGTTCTTCGACTAAATCTGTGGCAGGGAATATGAGAGTGACGGAATATTCAGGGTGAATCTGAAGGGTTACAGGTGCTTATTTTGATTCATGACCTGGAAAACAGCTGAAAATGGGAATCTACTTATGTGTTTGGGACTTAAATTCACATAGTCAACCTCCAAATCACCGTAAAGGGAGAAGCTCCAGATTTAGTCTTGTGGAACAATCATAGATTGCTGCGTTATGGCAGGTATTTGTTCATGTCACTCAAGAAACACCACAAAAATGAAGTCTGGACTTAGGGTTTGGGTGCATTTTTGTGAATGTTTTCTCTTTGACTGTAACCTTGACACACACAAAAGAGCCAGTGCAAGCAGCTTCACTTCAAGGCCTTAAAACCACATTTGATCTGACAGACACCAGGGTTGGAAATTTCTTTTTGTCTAGTGCAACGAGTGGTAAATGCATTTTTTCACTGTAGAAGATTTGATGATGACTCTAATGTGAAGAAAGTGAACACCAGGCGTTCTCTTGTCTGCTCTGGTGAAGACTACAGTCTTAAATATCAACTATTTTACCAAGTAAATACTGTTTAGAGTAGAGCAGAACCTCCAAATAATGTTGTAACCTGCCAAAGTTTCTGGTACACTGAACTAAACACAAACAAAACTGGTTTCGAATTGACAGGTGGCTGGGTACGATTTCCCTCCCTGGTTGGGACAGAGATTTGAGCACATGAACACAGATTCAGGCAAACGTGCATCACTTCCTTTTCATCTCGCATGCTGGTTGGTCAACTCTCATGTGAAGGAGGGGCTGGGGTAAAATTTTAAAGGTTAACATGGTCAGTCAGGGGGTTGGTAAACATCACACCGTTACCACAACAACCCAGATACTCACCGGTAAGGTAGCGTGTTCTATTGGCGTTCCCTACGGTAAGAAACATAAACCGGGAAATTCAGCTTACAGACAAACATTTATACTGGTTTATATTAATGGGACAAATGAAAAGTTAAAGGAAACTGAAGGACTGTAACAACTGCACGGACACTGGCAGCTTTTTCCACCTCAGTATTTCTTACTAACAGGCCCTTGAAATGATGCTAATCTGACTTTATCTGACACACTGAAGTGCTGAGGCACCGCGGAGAACTCCTAGATGCAGAGAGGAAAAGTCGCTGCCAAACCTTCTCAGTGCACTTTAGAAAAATGATCAAGGAGCTTATAAACAATAAAATTTCCTTTTGAATTTTCATGTGATTATTTTCACTCCCAAGGCCTTTCATGCCTTCCCCGTTCCATCTTTAAATTTGAGCTCAATTTGATTAAGAGTATTTAGCTACGTACCACTGAACTGTGAGTGGTATTATTAGCTCTTGGATAAGACAACATCTTCCTGTCTAGTGGGACGATGAACGTGTCTGAATATCCTTCTCTAAAGATGTTGAAGAAACGTGAGCCTGCTGAGTTTCCTCAGTGCTCATCTGCTTCCAACTAGTTAAATTCAGAGCTGTTAAAACAACCACATGAGCACAAACACACACACATACTGACTGTACCAGATCACTGCAAGGATGTTGCTGTGTCACGGTGACCCTTCACTCCATTTATCAGTGGCAGGTTGATGTGTGTGTTCGTGTTGGTTTTCAGCGTGCTTCCTGATAGTTGCCTAACCTCTCGGATTTTCATTTTTAGAGCCATGAAAACTTAAAACAATCACTTATTCCTGGATTCTTGGTCTCACTCCATTATCTGTCTTACACTTCAAATCTTATCTGCCATCAGCCCCCCAACACTCAGAATGGGCTAGAGCCTGGCTACATGAGCAGCCCTGGGTCACGACAGTCTCATAAACTGTAACATGAATAATTACAGTCTATGCAGAACTGCAATGGTATCAATAGTCGCAGTGCTTAGAGTCATTTCTTTTTCTTGCTTCTTGCGACTCCTGTCTGCTCCCTTCAAAAGTTTCCTAATTCATTTCTGAGTAACTCTACTCTTTTATAGGATCACCTCTGTTTCAGAGGGTCATACCACCCAGCTTTTTAGAACCATAGCATCTGATCTACTTAGGAGGCCCCACACTGTGCGTGAGCGTGTGTTAAATGTGTGTGAAGGGGTCAGATCCGGGGTTCGTGGGGGTGTAAGAAAAGCTTCTTATAAGTGCTGGAAAACACTTAGCTCAACCACCGTGTGTGTGTGTGGCCTTATGGCCTTGTGACCTGCTCCGACCAAATCGGAGTACGCAATCATCTTAAAGCTACCCGGTGTGTGTATATGTGTGTGTGAGTGTGTGTCTGCAGAAATTTTTCTAAAAACTGTCCATGTGCATCTTTCAAGAACAGAGTAGGAGCATGGATCTCCTGGGTTTTGGACAGTTTACATAAAAAATTCAGGAGAGAAAGAAAGCAGAAAGAAATATTCAAGTACAGAGCTTCATATTGTGTTTTGAGGCTGCCAACATGGCAGCCTGAAGTCAGAGGCCGAGCTTTGCTGAGCGTGTTGAATACCTTGAATCAATACACTTCTAAATTCTGGATTAACTCTGAATGTTGGAGATCCATATTTGTTTTGAATAACTTTAACTCACTGTTAAAACAAACTTACAGTGAGAAAAATACATCTGGAACCTCAGACTCAGCTAACTGGCCTTTTGAAACGCAATTACAGTCACACGATCATTTTAAACCCGCCAAAGAGGCTGGCAGTCGACACTTTTGGGTGATAAATAGTGTGAAAAGTCACAAGCAGCTTCTACAATTAATAATCCTGAATATTAGTGCAGTGGCCTAAAACTATTAAGAACTAAGCTTTTGATTTTGAGCAGCTGTTGTAGCAGGAAATGCTTCAGATGCTTAATGTAGCTGATTTTCTGGGAAAAAAACGAAATTATTTCTTTACACTTATTTCATTTCACTCTGCAATACACTCTATACCGTTAATGGTGCAATACAAAATCCTGATTGAGCCTCTAATGTGATTACAGTCTGGCTGTAGAGTCAATAGCCTGAGCTGGCGTACAATCTGGTGCTGCCGACCTGACCAGCTCACCCTTTAATGAGCTTAACGTGCCCCATGTTAACGATCTAACCCGTAACAAGCTGATACTCTAATGAACTAAAGCAGATTGTCCTGCCCTGTGATGTCTCATGCTAACATGCAGAGAGACTCCTGAGTGAGCTTATATAGCACACATCATCACACACATTCACATGCAGTCGTGTCTACAAACAGTGGACAATAATAGTCCTTAGATGGACGTGTGGACGCGGCAATGTATGTGGAAGAGTCGAATTTTGACAGATAAATAAAATTCATATTTAACGTAAAGATACAAGAGTGGTGTTGATGTGGTGTGTGTGTGTGTGTGTGTGTGTACTAACAGGCAGGTTAGTGAAGACACTGAAGGTGCTCCTCAGAAAAGCGATCAGGTCAATCAGGTAGTCGCTGGCAGTCAGCGTCCCGCTTCCCTGCACTGCAGCCATCCAATCGTAATCTGCCAGCTGCAGGAACTGGTCGATCTTGGCGTTCAGGCTGGTGTAGATCTCTGCCTCCGCTGCATGACGAGCGTCCTACAAGAGGACAGAGATCAGACAGTTTAAAAGGGTCTTGTTTTCCAACTCAAGCTGCTCAATGTGCCATAAATTGCCCCCCGGGGACAAAAAAAGTTCTCTGAATCTGAATCTGAAGAGAGGTGTGTGTTTTACCTGTGTATTACGGTTGATATGATGAAAGAGGAACAATTTATGAGAAAATGACATAAAGGAATGGTTGTGTATTTGTGCTGCATGCCAGGACAACAAAAAGTGTGTTTACCTTAAAGGTGGAGGTCCCGTACAGCTTGGTGGCGTTTACTGTGTCAGGAGGAACATTGGTGATGTTTGATATAAACTCCTCCAAGAAGTGGCAGCTCTGCTCCAGGTGGGTGGTGTTAATGATCACCTGCACCAACTGGATGTAAACACCCGACAAACAGAGAGCACAAAAATTTAATTATAATAAAACGGTAAAAGTCAAGCTCAGCTTTTGTCTTTATACGTTTATTCAGTGCAGTAACAAAAGCACAAAACACTACAGCTCAGTGGCACTTTATGTAATTGTGTTTGCTTCATAAGCCTCCATTCGGACATCTGTCTTGATATATGGCTAATTTATTTGAAAAAGCAAACTGAGTTTTTGATTAATAAATGAATGAGGTTCACAAAGGATGCAGACATGCTGAATTTTCTACAAAACACGCCATCTTATCAGAACTTCCTGTTCTTGTAAATTAACGATTGTTTGGTCTCTAGGCTGATCACTGAGCATGGAAACAAACAGCAAACTGCAAAGTGGAAAGAAAAATCAGCACTTGGTGGCACACTTCGCCGTTCTGCACAGTTATGACAACAACAAACAACAACAGCAGGTTGATAAGAGGAAACGTCTGTTTTTCTGATGGTTAGCGAGCTGGAAGTGTTGAGCATGACGGAGTTACACTGAAGTTGTGCAAACATCATCAGCTTGATCCCTCTGAGAGGGATTATTACAAGCATCAGGCTGAGTTTTTTTTTTTACACATTGGAGACACACACACACACACACAGTACCTCTGCCAGCCCGACATTCTTCTTTTTAATGGCATACTGCAGACAGTGGCTGAGGGTTCTGGTCAACAAGAGATTTGTCGACTTGCGGATCATATCGTCTACCTCCGTGGAACTGAGGAAACACACACACAGACACATACATTAACACAGAACGACAGAGAATCAGTGACAGAAGCGATTTCTTCCATTTCTTGCAGAGAGCTGCTGCGTCTGAAAGCCAGTAAAAACAGTTTAAGTGAATTTTTCAGTCTGCGAATCTCTCCATTTGGAAAAGGTGGAACTGTCAGCCAATTCAAATGAGCACATTACCATGTTGTTAGCCGTCAGGCACATTAGAAGTCAAACATTGTCTTAAACCTCCTGATGGGACTGCAGCTTGGAAATAATTAACCTAAACAACTCGGAAAAAGCAATTTAAGACTCAGCGTGTTCGATATAATTGA
Source organism: Toxotes lorentzi (assembly GCA_037833715.1). Lineage (NCBI taxonomy): Eukaryota > Metazoa > Chordata > Actinopteri > Toxotidae > Toxotes > Toxotes lorentzi. The sequence goes on from JBBMJY010026800.1 coordinate 24,842, forward strand.
AATCACAGACTTCTAGATAGAAATCTAAAATCCTATTTTGGAATTCTGTCACCTGCCCTGATATTAGCCATGCATCTTCTAAATATGCTTTACCCCCTACAGTCAACAGACTTTAAGTAGTCATAGAATTACCACCTCTGCACAGCTAACAAGGCATAAGACAACCTGCAGACTGTAAAGTCTGAAATGAAGGTTTCCTGTTAAAACAATTATTTGATGGTGGATAATCACACACACTTACAAAATCTCTGACATACTATCAGTTTTGTTATGTTTGAAATGCGGGCGATGTTTGGTGAAGAAACCCAGACAAATTTCTGCACAATTTGGGGAGTGTAGTAAGGTTTTTCATGGCAGCGTGTATCCCTGGCAAAGCATCACCTCCTGTTTAATAACTGGTTCCTGGAAGCGTGAACGAGCACAAAAAGCTGAACTGAGGCCTGTGTGTGTCCAGACGCTGTTTGACACCAGCAAGAGGTTGAACACACAGACAAGAGAGGGACAAATATTGACACACGCACTGTTAAAAATCACAGTCAGGAGAAGGTCAGGACACATTTCAAGAAGAAGCACATGAAGGCAGAAGGTTGTAAATACACGAAACACATTTTATAGTGTAACACACACACACACAAACAGAAAAGGGTCAGAGTAGGTCGCACACACATCACGCAGAGAGAGATAATCAGCGGAAACATAAGCGATCACTTTCTCCCACTGCGAGATGATGAAGAAGAATCTGTGTTTGTGTGTGTCTTACTGCATGTGTGTGTTTTTCGTGTGTTCGATTCCAGAGTCCTGTGGGTAACAAACACATTCCAACCAAATCAGTAAATTGTCTGTGCCTGGAATTCAACCTAAGCGCACACGCGCACACGCGCAAACACACACACACACACACACACACACACACACACACACACACACACACACACCGTGTCGCCTGAGGGAGAGTGAGAGCTGGAATTCCAAACTCGCTTTGTTTCCAAAAAAACGGAGGAATCCTAAAAACGTTCCGACAATTCAGAGCAGGGGGGAAAAATTCCTGGAGCGGCAGAAGTGCCGAGTGGACAAAAATGAGTGTGTGTGTGTGTGGAGAGTGGCAAAAAGTCAATGTATGCTAGTGAACTCTGCAAGAGCACACACGCATACAAATATAGACACACCGCAGAATCCAGATTGAATTTCATTATATTTATGCCACCATCCGTCACAATAAATGTGCGGCGGGCGACGCTGTCAGAAGGAAGCCAAAAGCCTTCAGTGCAGGCATGTTTACAGCACGATGAGGAATGGACGGATACATGCAGAGGTATTTACTAAAAATACACCAAGAGCAACAACAATGACAACAAAAAAAAAAAAAGGGGGGAAAAAAAGAACATAGTCAGCAGTGAAAACAGTGAGGGGTTAGAGCGCACGTAGCCAGGAAGCCACAGGTATGTACGTACTGTACCACAAGACACACTCTGGACAGTATTAAGGAACATGCACACAAGCGTGCACAGACACACACACACACAGGGATAATATCCGTGTGTGTGACAGCCGTCCTCAAATATAATAGAAATCAACTGTGGTCATCAATCTGCCAAGTACACCCTGCTCTGTGTGTGTGTCTCCTGATATTTGGAAAACACACAGGTTGAGTGTACTTGCTGTTTCTGTCTATGTGTGCTGATGCTGGAAGTGTGTGTCTGTGTCCCGGTCTTCCCAAGTGTGTGTGCGATGGCAGGAAAACAGAGTTCCACTCATATTTTTCTCTCACCCTCAAATGGCTCCATTGCACGACTTTCTACGTAATTTGTCGCAGAAACACCAGTTCTAACACTAAATGTCACTGTGGTTCAGCTTTTCAGACGCTGACTCACTGAAATAAAGTGACACTGCGAAACTGGAGTGGCTACTATGAAGTCATATATTTTCAAAATAAATAAATAAAAAATCTTAAATCTGCCACAAAATTAAAGGTTATTTTTGCTTTCAACACATTTTAGAATCTTTTCTAGTAAACAGGCTAACTGAAAACACCAGCTATCAAAACAGGCTCGTTGTTTGCCAGAAAAATATAGACTGAACGCAAGAAAGCGTGGCTGCTACATATATTCATGTCTTATGACAGACTGCAAACCATGCATTTCTATTTTGTACAGCAATTTATAGTGTCACAGAGCAGGGTCACATAAATTTGGATGGCGTGACACAGCCACTGCAATATGTTCATCTCTTTTGTATTGTCTAGTGTCAGCAAGTACAACAAGCTAACACTTCCAGAGACATTGGGCCTTCGCTAACTTCGCCCAAGTCCAAAAAGTCTCCTTTAAATATGGATGCATGTTTTTACACTGTGCCAACTCCAAAACAAAACTTGATACCTGTGATTAGCGGGAACTGGGAACCAGGTTACATCAAACCAGTTTTAAAAACGCTTTGATATGAGGTCATGTCGATGTGGAGGCGTCTGTGATCAAACAGTCTCCTCATGGCCGACAGTGACCTACGCAACTTGATTTTGAATAACCTGATTGTCTTCTGTTGGGTCGAAACCAGGGCCAAAAAGTGTTCTTACTTCCATCCACAGTTGTCTGTTTTCTTTCCAGTCTTTTCCTCGAACAGGCCGTGTGAGCGAGCATGCTCTATTTCAGCAACACCCTGCTTCATATTCACAGTTCGACACATTCACACCCACAGTCTTCTAAATGTGGACCAAACTTTAGGGCTGAGTGTGTGGCTCGTGGGCATCTGTTTGGCATGTGGCAGCTCCGAAAACAACAGCAACAACAACTACAGAAAAAAACACAAACAACATCTTCCAGATTTTTCCCAACAGCTCTCGGAGTTAACCAGCAAACCTCTGGCTATGAGCCCAGTTGTTCCACCTCAAGGGTACAAGTAGATGTCGTTCCCACAGGTTTTCATGCCAGTATCACCTCATCTCCTGTTCCTCTTGACGATCTTCATCACTGATCCCCTGCCAAACCACCACTCAGGTCTCTGTCAAACCTGAAGCGATGTCTTTGCTTCTTGAGCCAAGAAAATCAAAATAACTGAGGCTGTCAATCATGTCAGGAAAACTCCAAATAGGACAGGATGTAAAGTACTGTGTTTTCTTAGGGATGACTCGAAAGTAAAAACAACCTCTTTCAATGTACTTTAAACCCCGGGTTAAAGAGATACTTCCTTCATTTTGAGCATTTGCACCAATGTAATACTCCAAGACACTGAGACGTGAATTCACTTAAGATCTGTGCAGTAAAAAAACTCTATTTCCGCCAAATCAGAAAGGTGAACAGAGGTTGAGGTCAGAGGTCAGGGGATCAGTGACCACAATCCCGCTCCATCGTCCCGTCTGCATCCGGACCTGTGCATCTCAATGCCAGTGTGTTTGAAGTGGGCAGGAAGGCGTGCCGCTGCAGTAACCAGATAGCAGGGTGTGCACAACCGTAGAAATCAAGCCAGGTCAAATAGTGGAGTCATTACTGTGATTGAGAAGAGCGATTAGTGTTGTCTGGTCAGCAAGAGACCAGAGAGAAACTGTTGCTTGAAAAACATCTGTCTGGGACATTTTGGTAAGTTCAGACAGACTCAAACTCCGAGTTATTTAAGTAATCCAATGAATTAGACCAAAGCAGGCTGTATTCATGGGAACATATCCTCGAAAAGCACAAAGACGTTTTGGGTTGCATGCCTCTGTCTCAGCAACTCGTTTAACCTGTAGAGGGCATTTGAGGTGTGCGGCAGTGTTTAATTATCCTCTTTAGGTCTTTGAGTCATTCTGTAGCTGATGTGTTTTCTTTATTTCCAGTTTTAATCTTTTTCTGTGCCTGCATATCAATGTTTTGTGTCTTCACAGATGAATTTCTACTAAGGAAAGAAAACCCTGCAAGACATGTTTTTTTCAGTGAATCACATGTTAATATTAAATGTAAAAATAGTTGCACATTTTTAATAGCATGTTTCTTGATGTTCATTTTGGGATGGATCTGTTGCTTTGAACACTGTTCCCTTTTTTAAATCCAGGTTTGATTAAGCTGGTTGGAAGGACAGTGTGAGACTGAGACAAATCCGTAGACTGATTCCTTTCATCCCTTCTTTTTTCTGTTAAACCAGTTCCTTTCCTTTGATTAGATGACTTTTTCCAATCACTCCTCCTCCTGCCTCCGTCTCTTTTTCTTCCGCCGGTCATGGATCAACGGTAACTCCCTGGTTCCCAGCACCCACAGAGAATCAACACACTAATACATAGACAAGCACACAAAAAACAGAAATACAGATGCAACTACAAAAGTGCAACTAGACATGCTGAACACATAAAATAAATCGGTACACACAGAAAAGCAGAGAAACACTAAATGCAAAATGAGCACAAACACACACATTCAAAAAGAACACACAACCCGAGGGGCTGAGGGAATGACTATGAATAGATGAAAATGCTACTTGGTTTGAAACCACCAACCAAATAAGAGTTTGACACTAATGATACACATCACACAAAGGGATTCACAGCGTGTGTTTCTGTTTAAAATGTGTGTGAAAGTTTGTGTTTTTCTCTCTGCAAAATGTGAAGATTCCTCTGGTTCAGCATTTGCATCTTGGGTTTTTTTTTTAAGTTTACATGCGCAGCTCAAGTTTCCTATGTGTGTGCGTGCATGTGCATGTATGCATGTCTCCATGTATGTTGTTCAATGTGAGTGTCTCTGTTTGTGTGTGTGTCTGGCTGAGTCCCAGCCTTGTGGAATACTTCTGGACAGCGGAAGTTGTTTCCTGATTGCTCGTCTCCTCAGTAGAAAAGTAGCTGCATTGTTTTAGTTAATTCTTCCATCAACCATAAAACACACACACACACACACACACTCAGAAGGTTACTGTTTAAACTCTACAGAACATGGAACAGAAGCTGGACTTGATTGTGGCGTGTGTGCGTGCGTCTGTCCCCATGTGGGCCAAATCTAAGGAGACAAAAATCCCTGGTCCAAATGGAAAGAACTAAACAACCAAGGAAAGTCTGCTGAATCTGAACGTGCATGTGTGTGTCTATGTGTGTGTGAGAGAATAGGACAAAGACAGTGATGGAAAGTGATGGGGAAAAAACACTGGAACACCGGGTCGTTGCAGTGGTGCGACCCAATCTTCGCCTCAGTACCTCTGGCTCGGTTTTCCAACACACATAACTGGCACTAGTGCTGTCACCTTTTATTAAACATTCAAAAATTAAACCTATAAAACCATAAACACATAACTTCAGAATCTATAAGAAAAACATTGAGTTCAAATGTGTTTAGTTTTGTCTCCACTGTTAGCCCTAACAAACATCAGCTCACTAAATGACCTGCAGACACCAGCTGAGCCAGCATCAGCTGTCCAGCAGGTGAGGACAGACTGGACAAAGCAGATGCCTCGACTCCCGGGGATTCACCTCTCACATCCAGAGATAACAGCTTATCAACAAACACAAACTCGGATCAGAGTACCACCTGGAGTCATCATGGTCCCACACACTGCAGCAGGTGTTCACACAGAGTAACCATTCACATTGCCATTCATGGGACTGTTTTTGTGCCATGAATGTCAGTGACAGAGGAAGATAAAGAAGCACAGGTTTAGTATGGAACTGTACCTGAGATGTAGATCTTCAGAGTATTTCAGACAGGCATAGATAAACTCTTTGATCTGGCAGTAGACTTTGGGCACAAACTCGGAAAATGGAAGCTTCTTGGGGAAGGAAAGCTAAAGGAAACAAAGAGAGAGACACAAAGCCAGGCTTTATTTCTCCTAAGACTGAAATGGTTGTGAAAAACCGTAAATGGCATTTAATTTTTTCCTCTTTATTTTTTGCTCATTTTGATGTATCCTGACCCTGCCACTATCTGCTCCCTCCCTCCAGACTGTTGCTCTTTACCTTTTCCAGTTCGGGGTCTTTCAGGGGAAACTGGGAAGTGTAGTGTCTGTACTCCTCCTCCGTTGAGACTGGGATCGGACTGTAGTTGTCCTGATCCAACACCTGCCTGGAGAGAAGACAGAAAAAAAATCATAAGTAAATAATTACAAAAGATATATATATATATATACATATATATATATATATATATATATAGACACACACACACTCAGTCGTCCCATTGGGGGTCATTCTAATGCTTGAGGTTTTCTTACCACCCTCCCCTCTTTCACCACCCCCACTTCTTGTTGGCGCTCAAGAGTTCGGACGTTCCAACGTTCCATGGAGAGGCCGTGAACCGGAGAGTGCTCTCTCTCCAACAATACAACACAACATTCCTGTGGCTTACCCAGTGTGTGCGTGTGTGTGTGTGTGTGTGTGTGTGTGTGTGTGTGTGTGTGTGTGTGTGTGTGTGTGTGTGAGAGAGAGAG
>JBBMJY010028654.1:0-30382 GCA_037833715.1 Toxotes lorentzi
GGTGATGTCGTGACGGTCAGGTACGCAGAGGCGCGTAGTAACACGTGTGCGCGTTACGCATTCCTGATTTTTGTCGCCATGCAGACCTGCGTACCAGTTGTGTGAACCCCTGGTTATAATATAAGCAATGCTTATAAAACATCTGGACAAAATTGTAGTGAGTTTGATGGTGAAGGATAGATTTGTCATAGCAAGAAAAACAGAGGTGTAATTAATAGCATCGGTAATGGTCATTTAAACCAGTTATAGGGCCATAATATGTATGTTGGCTCACTGTCCTGGTTTACAGGCAAATCTACATGGGACAGAACCATCACTGAAGTTATCAGTTATTTTAAAGCTACATTTGTTTATTTATTTGGTTCTGGTGGTGTAATGAGCTTAGTAAACAACATTAACATTACCTTATTAAACTGATGTTGCAGACTCCTTTGGAAGTGGGGTGATGTGCCATCCTCCTAAATAACTCGATGGCTACAAAGAGAAAAATGAGATCACATTTCCATTCACACTGCAGCTTCCATGTTGACTGAAAATGTGGTCAGCGGGGAGAATATGTCACCTGCTGTTGGCTAATTAGGTTAAGACATATATTAATCACCTACCAATCAGTTCTAATTAGTTGATTTTTTGGCAAAAGAACAAACCATCTAAATTTCTCATGGCTAATATGTAAGCTGCTGGTTTAATGTTTAATGTGATTTTTAGGCGTACTTGTATCCACTCTTCTTTTAGCTCAGGTTTGGCCTCCATACCTGGCTCTTTAGCTGCTGAATAATCAGCTGGTCTCTAACTTTGTCTGCCTACTGTGTGGTCCTGCGCAGGTGGTTAATATCATCTCTTCTTTGTGGTTGTATCTGCCCTTTAAGCAGGCGTCTCTGGCCAGTGAACTGAAGAGCTGGTGTCTGTCCAAACTGCAGAACATGGAGGTTCGCTTCACTGGAGACCCCAGCAGCATTAAGCTGCAGCGCTCCTCCTCTGTGGCCGAAGGCCTGGATGAAGCCGATGGAGCTGGCCTCACCGTGCTGCCTGTTGAACACGGGGGCATCTCCCATTGCCCGGAGCTCCACAGCAGCCCTGCACTCCTGGACTCTAACCGTGGGGAACTCAGTGTGGCAGAGGGTGGCTCAGCCAACCACTACTTTGTGGTCCATGTGGAGAGCTCTCCAGGTATGTCCTCAACAAACAGCTCACCCAACCCAATGACTGCATGTAAACACTCTGATTATACGCAGATGGAGACTCTGAGACCAAAATCTTTATTTGTCCAACTGTTTCCTGTAAATTACAGACTGGAAATCAGAACTAAAATAATAATTCATCCAAAACTTTAAGTTAAATGAGAAAAGTGATAAAAGTGGATATAATGTGATAAAACATGTCTTATATACAATGGTTCATATTGTTGTATATTTTTGTACAGTATTAACACTTAAGTTTATCACTGGGAATCATTCACCAAAAAAAATCAAAACTTAAGACAAGGTTACAGTGTCATTTTATTACTATTTATTTGAAATATAACTACAATAATATAATTATTATATATACTAATATTATATGACATATGGAAAAAGCCACACACACTGCTGTTTCATTCCCAGTTACTATTTAAGTTCATATGAACTTTACATGTTTCAATTGAGAATGGTTTTCCTCAGGTATGGCACATCACACGTCATCAGTGTACTGGATAACTGATAAAATGTGAGGACAATACGCTTAGTCATACTACACATGTGACTGTTGTGATTTTGAAATTCACATCATCTTATTCTGTCTTGAAACGAGGCTAAACTGAACTGTTGTCAGCAGATTTTTCTTATGGTTCATGAAATGATCCTTGCACAAAGTTCAGTGCATTATTTCTTCCTTCTGACTTTTTTGGAAGAACCAACATTGATGCCAGAGAAAAACAGCATCACTGGGTTGTTCATGATTCAGTTACACTGTGTGCTAATTAGCAAGATTGCATGAATAACAGTGAATGATGTTGTTCAGTGGTCACTGTGTAATTGAATGTGCTCATTCAACAGATGGTGATAAGGCACATAACGCAGAAGTCACCTCTCCTGCAGGAGCCAAGAGGCCGCCGCCGCCGTCTGTCCAGGTGGTCCGGCCGAAGGAGCGTTCCCTGATCTGTGCTGACACCCAGAGAAAGAACAAAGACCTGCAGGATGTGGACACGGTAGAGTACGGTGCTAGTGGGGGCAGAGGCCACAGAGCCAGCAGCCTGTCTCCAGCCACAGAGCGGCGCTGCAGCGGGGCGGAAGCTGGGCTCAGAGACAGGAAACGAGGCCGGGACAGAGGCAAGTTCCACAAAAAGCATTCCCAGGGCAGGACTAATTCCAAAGGGGCCGCAGGGACCAGGATTCTGGAGGTCTTTGGAGACCCGCCCAGCGAGCCCTCCTTTGCTCAGGAGAGGGACAACATGCATGCCCTGGAGGTGACTCAGTACTTCTTTGAGGCGGTGTCGACGCAGATGGAGCGCTGGTATGAGAGGAAGGTGCAGGAGGCTCGCTGGCAGGCCAATCAGAAGGCTCAGGCTGACAGAGCCGCTCTGATGGAAAGGATCGCTTACCTGGAGGATGAGCTGCGCATGCTGAGGACTGACAAACATGACGACTGCTAACACAGAGATCACTAGGCTGCACAGAAACCATACTAAATCAATGTGGGATTAGATTTTACACTCTTTCAAAGGCCATGGCGTGAGCTAGATTTATGACACAATACTGGATCATCACACCTTCTCTTCCTGGACAACCACAGCCAATATGCAACCTTATATGCAGAGCTGTGGGGCCTGGATCCACTCAAACATGTCATAATGGAATATGGCTGTCCCCATTTTTACAGAGGGCTAAAAAACGTTCCACATCCAAAACCCTTTCCTGTTGGTTTCCATGGTAGCAGTGGGCAGGTATGTTGAGATGTGTACATACTGTGTGTTGTAAAGAAACCAGTAAAAATAAAGCTAGATGTCAGAAGACTGATCCAATGTGCCACTTATACAGTAGATACATTACACCACATCAAACACACCCATTTTTACCCAGTCACACACTTAACACTGATTTAACACCGTGAGCAGAAATAGAATGTGAAAACATGGAGGGAATTACAGTATAATAAGCTTCAAGTTGATATCTGGATGCTGGAATCAGCCTTGAGACTTTAAAGGACCAACCTGCTGTTTATTTATGAGACTGTAACTGAACTGACACTGTAGATAAACCCCCCACTGAAGGTTTGTTTTAAGTGTGTCCATATTTGATTTTGCTGCATGTTGTGATCTGCATCGATCTGACAATAGGAGACGTCTAGACTTCAGCAGTGTTTTAATACAATTAATTTATTTTTTAAGGAATACTGGCTAAAAACAATGAACTAAACTATTACAGTAATAATAGTTTAGTTCATTTTTAAAAGAGTTTTGACATTGTATAATTTGGTATTCAGTTTACTAATTTGTCTGTCTCCCACCTCAATAATAATGCTTGCAGTTAAATTAAATTATGTGGAATAAGTGTCCCACCTGTCCCTCAGAGGCCTGGAGACAAAAGGAGCATTAAAGATGCTCCTCTTTTTTTCTCTGTTTCAGTCATAAAAAAAAACATGAACACATTTAAAAATCCTTCTGATGTTAATTTGGGCTTTGAAAGGGACAACTTTAAGTGATCATAATTAAACATATAATTAAAAAGCGCATTATTACTGAGTTGCCACAGCACACACCTGTGAACCACTCTGAACTTCAAGCTAAAAAGCTGCTGCCACATAAATCTAGTGTTTGACTAAACTATCTGTTGACACATCCACCCTCCTGCTGCCATCCACAACATACTGCAGGAGGCTTCTGTAGACACCCAACACTAACTGTGTAATGGACAGTAACATTATATTAACTCTAGTGTCTTATTAAGTATGAGAGGAGACTAAAGTGTTTACAATCCGCTAAAATGGACAGCGCGACGCAGCGCCCTGCAGACCGACGAGGATCTCTTACAAGCCACGTCCTGAACTTAAACAGCTGACTACCTACCATCTGCTCTCCCAGAATTCCCATGTCTACCTGTGAAAGCCAATCAATCCTGACAATAAAGATGAATTCAGTCCAAAACACGTTGCATGAAGAAAGCTCAAAGCTGTGTTGCAGTATTACTGTCTGTTCATACCTGTTGGTTAGTTTGACATGAGCTGTGTGGATATGAATAATAATGCACTCGGTATGATGATGCCAGAAAACATATTTTGTATTAAAAAAAGACTGTTCTTAATCTGCCTGCAGTTTCATTACTTCCTGTTTAATATATATAATATACAGAACATACAGATGCCTCCCAGGTTTATCACAGTTAATAGAAACAAACATTCTCACCAGTGTCCTTCAGGTCAACACCGTCCATCCCTGATAAGTATGTGTCACAGCGGTGGTAGCGGTGGTGATTCCTCTGTCTCCATGGTTACCTCAGCACTTAAAAAGAGTCTCTTCTCGATGAAGACCATCTTCTCAGAAATCTTCACAGCAACAAGTCCAGATCAGGAACCCCCAGCAGCAGTCATTAACTTCTGGCCAGCGCCAGAGACTTCTGCAGCTCCTGCAGGTGGTTGTTAGCTTGTGTGATCATCATACGGATGCCGTCCTGAGGGAATGAGCAGAGGAGAATCAGCAGGGGTGAGGAGAGCAGAGGATGATGGGAAAATAAATCCAACATTCCTTCACATATTCCATCTCATAAGTCATAGTCTCAGTAAAGCTTAATTACCAGCTTTTTCTGGAGCTTTCCATCACAGTCTGAATTAGTTCTGACCAAACACAGGCTTTCCTAACAATTGTGCCGAAAAAGATTCAAAGCTTCAAGACTTAAGTGACGGTGACATCTGGTGGACAACTGAAGCCATAGCAACCTCTAAAGAGCACGACTGAAGCACTGGCACTGTTTCAATCCCAAGACAGCAATAAAAGTTCATTAAAGTCTGCGTGGTCATTCAAGTGTTTTGTTCATTCATACCAAGTAATGATACATTACAATAAAATATGCAGATGCTCTCCCCCATACTCTAAAACACATTCCAGATTAACCCAAAGAATAAATGCAAATTATTTTAAGGGTTAAGTGTTGGTTAAGGGTTTATTTAAAAACTACTTTTTAAATGATCATGGTGTTTGAATTCAGAAACATGTGTGTGTTAAGTGTTTTTAAGGAAAACCTTTAAAGATAATGGTTTGTCATTTGGGGACTTGTATGGTTGATTTGGAATGATTATTCACAGAAGCACACAAGCTATGAAACTTGCCAAAATACTCAAAATACAAGTCTCTATCTCCTCACAACCCCATTTTGAAGCATGATGATGCATCTTATATAGCTGGTATGGCACCAAACCACTCAAATCTGTCAAACCTGCCAAGTTGTTGATTTAATATAATTATCCTGACCAATCACCACTCCTTGATTTGATGTTTAAACTACACAGTGTAGTATTAGAGAAATGATTGATGAAGAAATGATGAAGACAATCCTCACCTGGTCTGTGGCGTCCTTATTCCTCTTGAACTCATCTCTGGCCCAGTCTCTGAGGTACTTCCTGTCTGCCTCATCCGGTACCTGCTGTATGGTCCTCAGCATGTTTCTGTAAATCCCCAAAACCTTCTGCCTCTGCAGAAACTGTAAAGGACAGAACAGGACAGAGAGTAGTTCAGTTTACCTCACGAATTCAAAATCTCTTCGCATTCAGTGTGTGTTGTGTGGATTTGATATTTCAGCTCCAAAGCTGTGGACCCGTCTCCTGTGACCAGATCTCACTATAAATAAACACGCACATCGCCCCCGCTCGCAAAGACTAAATGTGTCGCTGTTCTTAACAACGGACACAAACCGTTTGTGTTCACTCTTTGGAATCATCTGTTCAGGGGAGAGGTTCCGGTTTCTTTAACATTTCATCTCCAGCACAAATAAAGAAACCGTCAGGGGAGTGAACGATGAATGAAAGGATGTTTTTCTGCTTTTTCATCGTTACTAGTTAACGATCATTTCATCCACTGTGCCGCTCAGAGGCTAACTCACAGCTACTGGCAAACTTTTAAGGTGGAATGTTTTCCACCTTAAAGGTTTTAATGGATCTCAAATCCATCTTCAGTGCGTCTCGGATGCACGGACACCATTCACACCTGAACTCGGCTTGTGATCACCAGAGATTAACACCAGGTGTGCAGCTGTTTTATCACGCATCATATCAGCCTGTCATATGAAAACACTGCGCCTGTACTGTTTAAATGATAAAACCTGAGGTCGTGGACGCGATTTTATGAAGAAGGACTCGATGACTTTGGTTTGAGCAGAACTAACCGAGCTCAAAACCTGTCAACAGCCCAACAACTGAGCCGTCAGATCAGAGAAGTAAAGGATTACAGTCCTACAGCATCCTCATACAGACAAAAAGTGACAAATGATGTGACATATTTACCTGTTTCAAAGATAAAGCTGCGATCGGTATCCTCGAAATCGCCATCTTTGATACAGCATGGTGACTGGGCGTCCAAAGCGGATGTTGTGATGACGCTCCAACAGGATGAGTCAGTGTTTGTCGCCCTCTAGTGGAGCGGAGGTCACATGGGAGGACAGCGGTCTGCAGGACCTGCATGTTGAAGACCCTTTGACGCAGGAGACAAAACAATGATAAGGACGGATATCAGGGTCCTGGATCACTGGGTCAGAAATGAATGTTATTTATTCATCAAGCAGATGAGACAAATTACTGCTCAATATTGAGGGAAGGTTTGATCTGACCAGTGATATATATACATCCACGTACACATACATATATGTACATATGTAAGTAAACATATGTATATATGTGTGTATATGTATATATGATGTGTAAATATATATGTTCATACATTCACATGAACATGAATGTATGAACACATATAGACAGATATCATTCGACATGCTACCTCACACATACACATACATGAGTATACATATACATATTTATAAACATATATACATATGCATACACATACACCCACCCTGTTAGCTCAGTTGGTAGAGCAGAAGACTCTACCTCAGGGTCATGGGTTTGAGCCCCACTCTGGGTAGACCCACCACCTGTAGGAGGTGCCGTAGGACTTTGGTACATTGTGGACTGGGTCTGCCAGTGGCCCCTGTGACCTGGGTCTGGACCCAGATAAGCAGCTGATAATGGCATGACATATTCACATACATATTATTGCTTATGTATTTATATGCATGTGTGAACACACACACAAATCCATATAAAGTCATATATGCATGCATGTGTGTATATATACACTACCATGCAAAAGTTTGGAATCACTTGCAAATTTCTTGGTTTTTCAAAGAAAAACACATTTTGATGCAATTCACAAACAACTGTATCCATTTCACAAACAATTAAAATGAATCAGATGACTTTTAAAGAATGATCTACATTTTTGCATGGAGTCCTATTATCAGCAACTCATAATACACAACTGATAATACGCATCAATCTCCTGGTATGGCTGCCAATCGAAGTTAATCTCTTTATAAGGCTAATTGATTATTAGAAAACCCTTCTGCAATTGTGTTGCACACCTGAAAACTGTTGTACTTATGAGTGAGCAATAAAGGGAGCATGGCATTCTTTAGGTTAGTTTGGTATCTGAAGCATCAGCACTTTGTTTACAGGTTCAAAATGTCCAGAAAGAAAGAACTTTCTTTAGAGACCTGTCAGTCTATTGTTGTGCTTAGAAAGGAAGGCTATTCAATGTGAGGAAAGTTAAAATCTCTTACCATGCTGTTAACTACTCCGTTCAGAGAGCAGCACAAACTGGCTCTAACAAGGACAGAGAAAGGAGTAGGAGGCCTACTGAGCTGTTGTGAGAGCAGCTTGTCCGTACGGTACGGAGGAAGACTCCATCAAGCCAATCCATCTTGTGGGAGATGATCCCAAACTTCTGAGCGGTAGTGTATAGAAAATATGTGTGAATATATACCCACATACAAATTTCCATACATGTATATACACATATATGCAGACACATATAGATAGATGTAGATATACATACATATGATTTTCATGTCAAAATGTCTGTTGTACTAAGATCAACACTGAGCACACACACACACAGACGGAGCAGCCTTGTAAACTGTTTATTGTCAGGATCATTGGTGTCATGGTTTAACAGATGGATGCCACGAGGAAACGATCTCTTAAATACGGCCAACGTCTGCTCACATGTATGTCCACGTTACAAAACACAGAGGTGATAATTAAACATTTCAATGCACATTTCATCAGCACCTACTCCTAACGGACACATGAGATGAGCTCCGAGCTCTGGTTTGGCAGAAGTCACACAGTATGGATGGAAGGTCAACACAGCAGATATGTTGTCTTTAAAAACCACAAAAATGATTCAAAACCGGGATCTGCAGTCGCTGTGCTTCAAAGTGCATGAGATCTGAATTTCTAAAAAAAAAAAAATAAAAAAAATCTTGAGCTCTTGAGCCGTGGCCGCGCCTCTGATCTATCAACACAACAGCTGATTCAGGCGTGAAGTGAGATGCACTGCTCTTCTCTTCTCCAAGGCACATTTTTGAGTTCCTTCAATCCAACATGCTACTGTTAGTTCATGACGCTCTTTTTACACAAAACACAGCTCTGTACATCTGTGGTGTTCACACTGGAGATGAATGATCTGATGAATGATATCTTTGTAGCACTGACTATAACATCCACACAAACAAACGAATGATTCTGGGGGTTTTATACAAGGCGGACAGAGGTATTTACTGACTCTTCACTGAGGTGGTTCACACGCAATGGGATCACATTTTTTTTTGTTTGTTTCTATCATTTCATCGGAGACGTGCAAGTTAAAGCAATCCTTGTTACATTACAAAAGAAACAGAGAATTCCCCTGATAAAGATAAAACAGCAAAGGTTGCTATTAAACTCTACTAAAATCTACTGTAAAAATAAGAAAATAAAGGCACATGTACAGCGGCAAAATCCGTCTTTTCTTTTTGTTTCTTTTTCTTTTTTTTCAGTTCTGGTTGAGAAGCTAGCAGCAGAGTGGCGTTGTGCAGTTGGCTGCTGTCCACCTCTCTCTTCCTGTGAAAGATGGCTTCTCATTATTGGTCTACTGATCGGCTGCCGTGACCAGTTCAAACCACTGCCTGAGCGCGTCGCTCAGGGTCTCTGGCAGAGCGTTGACATCTCGCAGGATGACGTAGAAGGGGAAGGGGAACTCTTCCATGTAGGAGCGGATCTCGGGGAGCTCTCCCGGCCCTTTGAATATGGGCACCTTGATGTCAAGGATGGAGTCCTACGGCACAGCCCCACAGCTCAGTTACACATTTTGTTTGCAGAATTTTACAAAATAAAACTCTCAACTTTAGCTTCTCTTACCCGTGAGTTTGGGTTGTCGAGCACCATGAAGATGATGAACACGTTTGCGCTGCGTGCTGCCCGCACAGCCGCCATCACCCGCTCCTTCCCCTCTAGGAAGAGCCCCCTGCCGTCAGACACGATGACCAGCAGCTGGGCCGTGTCTGTGGAGGGAGGTCAGAGGTCAGACAGGAACAGCAGTTGGTATTAGAAATTACATTCAGCCTGAGAAATTAAATCACTGGAGGTCAGTGCAACCAACAAAGTAAACAGCTGTCAGTGTTCTCACTGACAGCTGTTTACTTTGGTTGGAGAAACAATCGACCAATCAGAGCTCTGCAGGCAGGATTAAGATAAACAAGTGTTTCTGACTTGGTACAAGGATTATCTGTGGGAACTGGTGTTGGTGAGACCTGACTTTGGAGGCATGTAGAGAAATTTTGGATTATGGGACGTATCTGAATAATAATGTACAGATGTTTTGTCTCTTATCAGTGATGCTCTCCCAGGAAGTGTCCATAGCAGAGCAGTACAAATGTCACCTCCACCTGTCTCTGATCCTTGTCTCTCTCATGTCACACTAGAGGCCTGTTTATCAGACACTGACTCCAGTTACTGACCGAGAAGGAAGCAGCTTTTCAAGCAGTGACAGCAACTGACAAGTGCTAAAAAAAATGTATCAACATCAAAATGATCAACCTGACATTTGTACTGGAACCGGCTCTCAAATTGATTAGTCCTGGTTATTGATCATCAGCACTTTTTCCAGCATTGATCAAAATGTATCTGTACCAATTCCTGATGCTTCTAAGATGTTTGTAATGTTCCAGTTCATATGTTTAAAGCTGAAATGCATTTACGGAGCTGGCAGACAGTCGCAGCTGTTTTTACCTGAGTTCATAGATCCTGGAATCTGATGTCGTGCTGCCAGAAACATTTTTGTTGAGGTTTCCAAAAACTACAGAGGAGAGAGAAGAAGAAGAGAGAGAGTCAGTCTGACGCACAGAGCATATATAATGACTGATTTAGATTAAGAAAGAAAGAAAGGTCGCATCCCATGCAGAACTGTGGTTGACGTAATAGTTTGTCTTTTTCTTATCTTCAGCTTCATCTGTAGCATTAGATGTTTTTGATTTTCTCTTCTCCACCATAAAAAAAAAAAAAAAAAAAAAAAGTCTCTGTTCCATGTTTGAAAAAGTCTTGTTTAGGGCCAAAGTAAAGCAGCTGGTACAACCTACAGGACGCCACCTAGTGGCTGAATCAAGATCTTTCTGTGTGAGTAGAGAAAGATCTTAATTCATCTTTCTACTGACCAAATTTGTGAAGTGGAATAATAAAAGTTTCTAAGGTAGGACGCTCTCATGGGGGGCAGGAGGCAGTTTAAATGAACAAGAAAAAAGTGTAGTACTTCCTGTAGAAGTCTGGAGTACAGCATAATTTGTTTTTCTTTCTGATGAGAGTAAATCTGCCATTCACAGTTCAAACATGATGTTTAAGAATTCACAGACGAGCTGAGACTCAGGTTAGAGTGCAGAACAGAGGGCGGAGGACTCCCACCTGTGCTATCCTGGTCTTCTTCTGCTGGAACTGACAGAGTCGGAGTATCCGGGCCCCCGACTCGTCGTTGAACTGCTGCTGGAAGGGGTGGAGCAGCTGCACCTGCTCGCCAAAACTGGACACATGATCAGATGTTAAATACGTTAGCTTCACATCCAGTACATGTACAATTATACAAACTGTTTTCTAGCACCATTATATCACTGTGCATCATCACTGTGTAAAAATTAAATACACATTAAAAATAAATAAATAAATAAAAAAGCTAAAACACGGAGAGAAAGTGTTCTTACCTGCACACAGACACCTGTCCCACCTCCAGCAGAGTGAGGGCGTTGATGATCACGGACAGTGATTCAAACGCCAGCTGCAAACACACACACAGGAGGTCAGAGAGGAGACAGCAGATATGAAATGATCAAACAGATTTCTCACCATGGACATTTTATATGATTAGTATAAGGTTTCATAACGGGGCTCTCTAACCTGTTTGGAGTGGTTGTCCACCATGCTGGAGGAGTCGTCCACAGCCAGACAGATGTGGTAGTCTCTCTTGCTGGGCCTGGTCCTCCTCAGCCAGATCTTGTCTTTACGGAACTGACTGGCGATGTAAGGGATCACCTTCCTCATGTTCAGACGCTTCCCTGTGCGGTAGTCGCCTCTGTGGAGCAGTGCAGCGCCACCACTCATTAGCTCAACTACTGATACATTAAACAGCATTGTGTTGTTGTTGTGTGCGTGTGTGTGTGTGCAGCATCTCCTCAGGTGACATTCACTGGAACAATTAGTGTGGTTCAAATGCAACTTTTTTGCAAATGTATTAAAAAAACAAAAACGGAAACCTCTCATTTACTAAAGTATTCAGTATTCAGTATTCCACATTGTGGTCAGGTGCATCCTGTTTGTTTTAACTGTCCTCGGAGAAGACACACACCTGTGTATGTAAAGTACCACAGTTCACACTGCCAATGTCAAGGACAAAAAACAAACCATGAGCTCCAAGGACTTGTGAGGATCTGCCAGGAAGAACAGGATAACGGCCCGAATCCAGGTGTGTAAAGCTCATAGAGACTTAGCCAAGAAGAGTCAAAGCTGTAACTGCTGCCAAAGAGGCTTCCACAAAGTGCTGGATTAAGGGTCTGAATACTTCTTTAAATGAGAAGTTTCAGCTTGATGTCATGGGTTGTCATGGTGTACAGAGTTGGTACTGACTTGAGTTTGGTGGCCTGCGTGGGCTCCAGGATGAGGCGGAGCTGCTCACACAGCTGCTGGGACAGAGCCGAGGTCAGGGTCTGGTACTGATGCCACATGGAAGCTGCTGCGCTCTCCTGGAACAAGAAGCCCCAGGTTACAACACTCACACTGACATTTATTGACTCGTGCTTCGTGCATGAACATGGGAGATGGAAGTCTAGTCTTGACTGTGAGATTCTGCTGAAACCGTTATTTTAAAGAGTTTTCTAATGACACTGCAATATAAAAGTATTCTGACTGAGCTATATTTTTGAAACAGATTTCCATCACAGTTCTGTTTTATTCCTAAACTGATCAGCCTCACCTCCTCCTGAGTTCCCGGGGCCAGTTTGTGCCAGGCTTCCAGCTGCAGCTCCATCTCCCTCCTCATCTCCTCTGGGTCGCTCTCAGCTTTCTGCAAACAAACAGGCATTTCCCCAAATTAAAGGTAAGACTTTATTTGCATAAGACACAGAAGTAATAAGAATATGAGACATAAAAGAGTTGATTGTCTGTGTTAGAGCAGCTGTAACCTGTATGGTGTCCAGCAGCAGCTCAGGAACGGTGTGAATTGTGGATTCGGTGCTTCTCTCCGCTCGCTCTTCTTCTGTGGGATGCTGTCGGTCCTTCCCTCTCTCCTGTTCCTCCTCCTCTGTCTGCCTCTGCACCTCCATCTCTCCACTGTCCACACCTGCTCAAGAGGAAGAAGTCAGAGGACGTGGAGGTACAAACATTTTTAAATGTTATTCTCTAATTTAAGTCTAATTCGAAACCAAACACACCAACTTAGTGAAAACACTTTGGTTAATCAACGTTATTCTGGAACTAATCAGCAGCAGAGGAACAGATGTTGACACCTTTCTGGGAGGACTTAGTAGAGTCCAGCTGCTCCGGCTTCAGTTCCTGGGCCTCAGCGGCTTGGAGGTCTTCCTCCTGATCCTCCGTTTCCATGGCGACATCCTCGTCGTCCTGATCTTCATCCTGGCCCTGCTGAGCCCCTGCTGCTTTCTGCTGGTCTGCACTGGCCACATCTGGAGACGGAAAATATCCCATTCATTCATTCATCCTCTTAAAAACCTGATCCGAGGTTAAGCTAAAAAATATGAAATGTCATCATAAAATGTGGCGTGTGTGTGATTACTGACCATACGTCTGAGTGTCGTAGGCTGTCTCTCCCTCTCTGATGTGTTCGTACAGGTCTGACTCCTGCTGGGCGTCGCTCGGCCTGCTGTCTGTGGTTCTATCCTTATCTCTGTCCACTGTACGTAGACGCTTGTTCACGTGTTCATTGTAGTCGCCTGTCGATCGCTCGTTGTCTGCCTGACCAGGTTTTCTCTTGAAGCTCTGGACCAGTACAGTAAATCCAAAAAAAAAAAAAAACCTACTGTGATAAGATGGACCAGATCAGGGTGCAGATCTATGGTCTGTGTGAGTGAACAGTCGTACCTGAGTCTTGCTCTGAGTGCGTGTCTGTGAAGCCATTCTTGCTGTCAGCTTCGACTGGTGGCCCTCTTGCTGGTCGGCATCAGCTGTCCCACTCCCATGCTCCTGGCAGGCAGGAAGTAAATAAATCAAAGAAATATTTTAGATTTTATCTTCTGTGATGGGACAGTCTCTGCTCTAAAAAGGTGAAAATACAAGGCCTGGTTTATACAGACAGACGAGTATCCAGACCTCTCAGATGGCCTGGGACACCTCTGCTAACTGTTCCCAGAACTAAACCTGGAGAAGCAGGATTCAGTTTTCATGCACCACATAGCTGGAACAAACACCCAGAACCCTTGAGCTCTGCTCTAAACTCTCACTTCTTTTATTTTCTATTTTATTTTTAAATCCTTTTTAAATGTCTTCTTATATTATCCTTTCATTAAGCCTTGTTTTTCTTGATACTTCATGTTCAGCACTTTCTAAATGAACTTGCTTTAAGAATCTCCTGTAGCTCATTTGAAGTTTTGCATTCTCTTGTATAACCTTGATGAGGTGTTTCCAGTCTTTTATCTTGTTTCCAACATATTGAGTTCATCATCTTCCCCTCTAAGTGTTGCCTCATCTCATTGGTTTGTGTTATGTGGTGTAACACACTCAGACAGGTGAAGCCCTGAATGAAGTACAGAGTGACAGTGAGGAGCACCTCCTTAGCCTGGTCTCTCTCTGATGCCTCTCCTGCCAGCTCCACAGCTGTATCACTCTGGACGTTCTCCTCTCCAGTCTGTCCATCTGTGTCGTGTTCCTTCCTATCGGCTGACTCTGGCTGCTCCTCATCCTCAGCCCCACCTTCCTCCTCCTCGTCCTGTGTGCATGAGAAGTGAGAGTGAAACACAGAATAAAACAGTGTGTGGACATATGGAGAACATGGGCGCAGTAGCTCCTTTATATACACACCTTTGGTTTGTGTCCTTTGTCACTTGGAACAGTCAGATCTTCATCTCTTCCTGCCTCCTGTGCTTTCTTCTCCTCATCTTCATCGTTCTCAGCAGACTCTTCATCTCTCTCTGCTTTCTCTCCTCCTCCCTCCTCCTCCTCCTCTTCTTCAATCTTGGACTCCTGATCCTTCTCCGATCCAGGCTGGTCTGTCTGGTCCTCTTGCATCTCCTCCTCCTCCGTTCCCTGCTCCTCGCCCGCTCCCTCCTCCTCCCCTCCATCTTTCTGTCCATCCTCCTTCTCATCCAGGTCCATGGCTTTCTCGTCGATGTCAAAGGGATTTTTCTCTGAAGAGGGAAAAACATGCAATTCAGCTTCCCTGAACACAGGTCATTTTTAACTGGTACCTTCAAATGACATGCTGCTTCTAGAGTGGAAACCCTTCATTGATTAACTGATTGTTAAGATCAAGAGAAAGAGAAAGAAAAACAAAATGGAGTCATTTCTTGGCAGCTGTTAAGTTCAGCAGCAGGTCTCACCGTCACATTCGCCGTCTTCATTGTCTCCAGCCTCATTATCCTGGTCCAGATTGAGATCCTCGGGCAGGTCCATGGCCTCAGGCTCAGGTCTCTTGTCCTGCTGACCGTGGTAGGGATCCACTTCATTCTCATCAAACTCCCTCTGAGAAGCAGCAACAGAACAGATCAGACTCAGCAAAGCCATAAAAATCCATGAAGAACTTCTTCAGGTCTTAATGAACATCACCTCATCTCCTTGCTCATGGATCTTCTCTTTCCCCTCCTCGTCCATCTGTTCCTCTTTGTCCTGGTTTTTCTTGTCTTTGCTGGGGTCTGCAGCATCTAAGTTGTCATCTTTGGCGACCAGCTCGGATTCACCCTGACAGAACCCACAGTGTCGACAGGAAATCAGTGCACACTAACAAAAATAGCATCTAACTGGTTTAAATAATTATTTTACTTTAAAAAACAGCCAATAAAAATATTTAATGGACAGATAAACAATGCATTTGAACTGTTGTTCTATATTTTCTTTTTCAAAATGTCTCTCTAATATCTTCTTCATAGCCTTCATGGTATTTCTGTGTCCTATACCTGGTCCATGCCCTGGCCTGACTCTTCTTCCTTGTCGCTTCCTTCCTCGTCCTGATCGTCCTCATCATCTCCCCACATTCTCTCATCCAGAGTGTTCGTCTGGCCGTCGCCCAGGTTGCCCATCTTTTTGTCCAGTTCCTCCTCGTCCTCTTTATCCGATTCATCATCATCCTCACCTGCCATTGATTAAGGGAAGAAGGATCTTATCAGCAGCAGCACTGGGAGAGGTTTCTGGTGAAATTCACATATTTTATTTTTTTAGTTTTTTATTGCCTCTAATGTTCTTATCAAAGGACACCAGCACTAAATGATTAAACTGGGGTTTAACTTCTGGTGATACTCTTTGTCTTTCAACCTCCATTCTGCACTGACATGTGGGAGTGTGGGAATATCTGGTTAAATATCAGCGTGTAGGACTGACAGAGCAGTTAGAAAACACTTCATTTCCCTTTCTTTCTCCTACTGCAACACAAAGTTAGCTGTGAACTAATTAGAGCAGAATATAAAGATCTATAATTTGTAGTGGATGTTGTGTTTCCAGCTCTGAAGAGTGTTTTTTCTTTGTTTACTGTAACCAGAGAGAGACAAGAGACAAAACCAGAAAAGGAATAAACCCAAAAATGAATGAGCCGCAGCACCTGGTTCATTCTCATCTCCATCATGCATCTGGCCATCAAAGTCCTCTGACATTTCAATTGCGTTGTCCTCTGCCTTGATGTTCCCTTTATCCTGCTGTTCTTCCTTTTCCTGACCCTCCTGAAAGGTGTCCTCCACCTGGAAGAAGATGATGGCAGGAAGACTCAGTTATAGACTCAGCAGTTACAGGTAATCACAGGATGAAAGACTCATTCAAGGTCTCATTAATACTGAATCTCATCGCGGCTCTCGTCATCTCATGGCCTTCAGCAGCTTATGAAGACTGCAGATGCAGCTGAAAGCTCCAGAAAATCATCACCTGATCTTCATTCTCAATCTTGTCACTGACGTCTTTGGTGCCCTCGCCCTCTCCTATACCACCGCCCTCATAGTCGTGAAACTCAGTGGCCCCTTCTCCATCTCCCCCGGCCATCAGCTCCTGAGGAAGGCAGAAACCCTGAGGAGGAGGACAGAGCGTTCATTTAGTCACTGCCTCAGGTTGATATTAATAAATTCATAATGCCAGTTTTCTTAGTGAGACTAAGAAACGTTTGATGCGTCTGCACCTTCTGAGCGAGCTCGGTGAAGATGCCTTCCAGTACCGACAGCAGTTTGCCTGTGCTCCTGTGTGCTCCCAGTGACACAGCCAGGTAGTAGCGCACCAGGTCAGAATAAATCCCAAGCAGAGGCTCCAGACGCACCAGCATCCTGCATGCCCTGTTCACCTCCTGAAAACACACACATGATCATTTTATGCTGCAGATTAGTAAATATTTCAGTCACCGGGACCTTTAAAATCAATCAGTGTGGTGCACTCTCTGTCCACGGCTGGACAGATAAGTATTCTGCATGTTCTTTCTACCTGGAGCTGTGGTGGTGGACAGTCGTCTCTGTGTGTCCTCAGGCTGCTCAGCAGCTTCTGCAGCCTGTCACCAACATCTCCCACTGACAGAGCCTGGACCTCAGCTTCCAACTCCTCCTCCAGGAGACGAGCCAGGTGACCAGGCTTCAGCAGGTCCTCCACGGGTTCTTCATCCTCCTCCTCCTCCCCCTCTCCTTTAGCACCCTCTGAAACATCACATGAAGTCTTTTGCTGATGGTGCCTTTGTATTTTTTCCTCCTTCCTATCAAGCACACCGTTAACTGAGTCCCTGTGTGGTGACCTTTTTTTTTTCTTACACGCCATAATTTGCCTCATTTTCCATGCACCAGTCCTGCAGACAGCAGAGCTGGATCCCACTGCATCATCCTCACCTCTCTTCACGTCTCCACGCTGCTCTTTTTGTTGCTCTGTCTCCCTTCTCTTCACAAGTGTCTGGACAGCACACAGCACTGTGTTGATGTTTGTCTCCAGCTCGGCAGAGAACTCAGTACTGAAGGCAGACTGGTGATCTGTTAAACAAAGAGAGGAAGAGGAGTAAACAACAAGACAAACATGGCCCCACGCTGGTCTGTGCATCTGTCTTCATGAAGGAACGATATTATCACGATGGCTGGTCAGTGCATTCACCTGTGTGCTGGTGTCCCAGGGACAGCAGCTGAGTCTTCCAGGCGGTGAACTCAGTGATGCTGGCCTCCACGTGTCCCCTGACATACTGCAGGCTCTGGGTGATGGCCGGCTGGTTGTCTGCACTCCCGACGCACGTGGCTGGGATGAAGAGTAGCTCCACACTGGGCATCTGAGCAACTACAGCCCCCAGCTGGTCGAAGCTTGAACAGCACGTCACAAAATGGATCCTGTGGAGAATAACAGCGTTGTCAGGGCTGCTGGGACTGTATGTCAAAAAAAACTCTGGAGGGAATGACCTTTACCATGTGTGGAGTTCTCTCTCAGAGGTCTGCTGGGCCACAGCGTCCAGCTCCACCTTCAGGCTCTCGGTCTGCTTCAACATTACAGTCACGCGCTGGTGTAGCTGGCACCAGGCGGCGTCTCCCCTCCTCATCAGACAGCCTGGGGGTTGGCGCTGTGCTGCCAGCGGGGACGGGCACCTCAGGGTGTGCTGCCTGCAGCTGCTCGTCTCCTCCTTCTGCTGGAGGTCCTCGGGGCAGCACTGCAGCAACCAGACCAGCTGCTGCAGGAGCGTGCTGCACTGGGCAGCCAGGGCCTGGCCTCTGTTGACCCAGCCCTGGAGAGAGGCCTGGGGCGGGAGGGTACAGCCTGCGTCGTCACTGTGGCTCTGGAGATGGGCCTTGATGTCCCGTATACTGTTTGTTAGCCTCCTGGAGAAGTTGGGATATTAAAAGACAACAGCTCACTGGTTACAGCAGTGAATGAACAGAGAATTTCCCCACTGGGATAACAATGTTATAATAATAATAACTGTAAGTGTCTTAGGAAATCTGGTCCTGGGTTAGGGGTTAGGGTTAGACTGACCTGAGTTGGACCCATTGCTCGGTGAGTCCGGCCAGCCGTCGCCTCTGTCTGAGGAGCAGCTTGAACATGTGAGAGGAGAAACCTCTGCAGCGCTCTATGTTTCCCAGACCCAGCTCCTACAACCAAACCACAACAAACACTTCAGACCACAGAGCCAAAAGACATAAACAACACTCTGAGACAGCACATGTTCAAGTTAGTGCTTCATCTGTAATCTCTGGTCTCCACTGACTAACATTTACACACAAAGCTCAGCAGCAGTAGTAAAAGCTAGATGCTAAATTGTGGACCAGCAGACAAATCTATCAGGAGACCAACAGTATGTAGTGTGCCACCTTTGCAGGGTGCTGGAGAGCAGTGTGCAGGGCTGTCCTCCTGGCCCACGAACGGTAGAAGTACTTCTGACATCCATCCCATGCTGTCAACAGCTCTGTAAACAACCTACAACACCAAGCATTGTGAGAATCACTTAGAGAGGAGTACAGGATGCATGTTACACAGATGTCCACTGGTTTCCATGTAGAATTACTAATTAACAACAATAATAATAAACAACAACTGGCAGTGGTTGACCATATGAAAACCAGCCTCAGTGTGTGTTACTGTGT
Organism: Toxotes lorentzi; assembly: GCA_037833715.1. NCBI lineage: Eukaryota > Metazoa > Chordata > Actinopteri > Toxotidae > Toxotes > Toxotes lorentzi. The sequence goes on from JBBMJY010028654.1 coordinate 19,284, forward strand.
GTGTGTGTGTGTTGTGTTTACATGCTCTCAGCCTGCTCCTGGTTGCTGACAGCAGACAGAGCAGTGCTCATCTCCAGTGGCTGCATACAGAGGGTTTTCTCAGGGTCAGCCGTCCTGTTCCACATCAGGCCTTTACGGTACGACAGACCTGAGTCAGAGGAAACAAACACAGCGGTTAGCTGAACATTTTTGTTTCTTAGGAGTCAAAATATTAAATGACAGCTCTGACTCTGAGAGAGAAACTCACCTATTTCTGTGAGCATCTTAAACAGGTCAGACAGAGCCCTCTGCTTCTGCTGCAGGATGTGCTTGACCTCGGCTGTTTGCTTCTCTTTCTCTGCTGACATGTCAATGGTGAGGCTCTGCAGGTCCCGCAGGTTGCTGATGACTTCACCTGGAAAATAATGTGTTGCACAAAACAAAGAGGGCAAAACGTAAAGCTAATCCTGAGGGTGGTAATCCTGAGGCTACGAGTTCAATAAGAGCAATGAGACAGACACAGTCATGTCTACATTTAGGGCTTCTCACCAAATCATGTGTATGTGTATTTTATTTTGAAACTTGCACTGTCAACAAGCTACCTCTCCCCTGCCATTTACCTCACACAGCAGCACACTGCAGTAGTCCCTTTAAAATCAAAAGGGTTTATCCTTTCAACACCAGTAAATATCAGGTCATTCAGCTTTGACCTTTATTGTGTAAAAGTGGCTTTCCTACCTGTGAAGTAGTCCAGGTCTTCAGCCAGCTCAGGCACTGGGTTTTTCTTGAGGAGCTGGACGCACATTTTCTTCATCTTTCTGGCCAGAACCGGCAGACGTCCCTGTAGGGATGACGCTTCAACTCCTTCCTCTGGACCCTCATTCTGAAATTACACAGTTAACTCAGGTTATTCAGCCATTAGTCAGAATGATAAAGTATATGATATAATATACATTAATATTAAATAACACCAATGGAAAAAGGATGATTCATTTGTTACGGTGAGATACTGAACAACAACAGTGTAGAAAACGTTTCACTCTGTTCCACTGTCCTCTATGAGGTGTCGTACCTGCAGATCTCTGCCTTTCCCAGGCAGGGTGCTCTTCAGGGCCCGGTGAACTCTGTGGATGGGTGTTTCTTCTGGGTTGGTGTCTACACTGTCTAAGCTCGCACTGCTTCCTTGTTCCACCAGAGCCGGAACACTTGGGCCATTCAGAGCCTCCTCAAACTTCTTGACAAACTTGAAGAGAGTCCTGAGAAAAACGTGTGTACGTCATGGTGAGTTTGGAAAAGGGTGAATTTTTTTAGACACCTCTTATGCCTTAAACACTTCAAGTCAAAGATTCAGGGAGAGAGGAGAGGAGGGACACCTACAGCACAAATCCTCCTCTGGGTTTGAACCCAAGACCGTGTGCTGGAAGTGTCTTTTGTCTCCACAATTTGAACATTAAATATAAGAGTCCAATGAAATTATAATGCAGGAGAACTTTAAAGGTTTCTTCATATATCGGAAGATGTATTGAAAAAAAGAATGAAGTCTCTACGACCTGATGATTTAGAAGTTTTAAGTGAAAACCTGCTCATTTAACCCACAAACTCTGATCGCTCAAAACCAAATGTTACCTGTTGACTGGGATGTGACCAGAAGTCTTGTCTTATTAAGTTTAGAAAAAAAAGCATGCCGTCATTTATAAGATACAAACTTCTTCATGTTTTGGCACCCCTTAAAAAGTAAATGTCCAGCATAAAGCTGCCAGCAGGGTCAAATCCAGGTGACATCTTACCGATGTGTCTTCTCCACTGACTGTTTGATGGACCAGAAACTGACGTCATTCCACTTGGAGATCTTGACAAAGTCCTGAGAACAACAATTCACGTTACAGTGCAACTTCTGAATGTACATACACTGTATATTCAAAAAGCATTAATCTGACATGTATGGATGAGTTTTTAAAGTGCTGATATACAATGAAAGAGGCACATTAAGAAATATAAATACCTTGAGCTCCTTCTCAATGGGCTGTCTGTGCTGACTGATTTTGGTCTGGATGCAGTCACAGAACTGACTGTAGTATTTGTGCAGGTTCCACAGAAGACTGGACAAAGACTCTGTAAAACAGAGCAGTTATAACATGTCATCCCTCATGGACGGTTCGGTCTCTGTCACAGCTGAGAAGCAGCAAACACCAGATATAACCATGTTTTGACCTGTAACTGCAGGTCACATTCTGAAAGGATAACTTGCACTGAAACTTGAGTTTAGTCAAAATCCCATGGGTGACGTCTGACACGGCATGACTCATGACATGTGGACATAGGTGGCGAGCACCTACGGCTGATGGATAAATAAATCTGTCAAGGCTGACCTTTTCCAGGCTGGTTGGTGACCAGAAGGAGGTGGCAGTGGAAGCTGAGCAGCATGGCCAGGCGGGTGTGGAACTCGCCCAGGGGGGAGCCCTCTATGAAGGCCTGGAGGGTGGAGGACACTGAGGACAGGGAGAGGCGCTCCACCTCCTCACCTGAGAGGACAGTAACAGGAAAACCAGTTTAAATGCGTCCTTCATCTGCTCTGATTTGTGTCTGGAAAACTGACAGTTAGGTTGTAGTAGTGAGCTGTCACTGGTGAACCGATTTATTCCTTCATTGCTATTTATTCCCATCTGCAGAGACATGATAGTTTTTAACACTTTCCCCATAAATGCACAGAGATTTTCTCTACACACATCATAAACTATTATTAGAGCTATATCATATGTACCTGTATGAGCCTCCATCCTCTGTTCCTCCAGATACCTCTCCACCAGCTGGTAGATAGAGAACCAGTGTTTGGTTGATTTCTCAGATTGCCGCTTCATTGCGTTGTCCAGGCTGCTCGACCAACAACTACCACACAAAAGTGAGAGGACAGGACATGTATACATTATTTACATCAACACAGAAACGGGAAAAATGACACAGGACACGTTGAACACTTGTTTCAATTTTAAATCCTGACTGGATTTAATCCCTCTGTGTCTTACTTGAGCTCCAGTTTACGCCACTGGATGATGAGCTGGGTGACTGGTTCCAGTTCCTTCCGCAGAGAGACTGAGCGGCTGGCGTTATTCTCCCAGTCCTGAAGACAGCAGCAGAGAACAGAGGTGACAGCAGTAAACACAGAGCTCACCTCTGTGCAAAAAAACTAATATCAGAGAAACTGGAACTGGCAGATTTTTCATATTCTACCTGAAAAATTAAGTCAGCTATTAAAACTAACCCTGATTTATTTTCTGGTTGAACAGTTGTATGAGCACTGCATGCAGCTCTAAAATACACTGCTGTAAACCTGCATCTCACACCAAGCATCTTGCTAACGGAGCTCACCTGTGCTTTACTGAGCAGAATCTCCAGACCATTGAGGAACTTGGCAAGTGGACTGGCCAGACTGAAAGCCATGATCCTCTCTATCACCACAGTCAGCTGCAAAACAACACACACACACGCACACACACGCACATGCACACGCACACGCACACACACACACACACACACACACACACACACACACAGGATTACAGCAACCAAAGTTTCATAACTCATCAGAAGACTCCACACTACAGCAACAGCTGTATGCAGAACAGGAGCTTATCTCCTCAATCTACAGGCCACAGCACCAGTAAATACCAGGACTTACCAGTCAAAGAGGTGAGTCCAAATGACTCCAAACTTTTTTTTTTCTACAGCAGATGCATCCTAGTTTTACAAAACAAAGCTAAAACCTCCACATGAATGTTGGTGTGTAAATAAGCCATTGATTGTTTACAGCTGCCCCCAAGAGTTAATTCAACTTTAAGTGAAAAGGTCAGTCTGGTTGCCCTAGTGAAGAGGTCTTGCTTCCTGTTACATTCCTTGGGTTCAGATAAAGGATTCCTTCTTGTTTGGCTGGGTCTCGATGTAAAAACCTCACTGACCTGTATGAGTGCGGGGTGCTCTGGCCAGTCGTCTAGTCTGTGCTTCACTGTCACACTCAGCTGCTGCAGAACAGGGAGGCAGAGGCAGGCCTCGCTCATGTTGGGCTGCTGATAGAAGTCATAAGGTCCTTCTGAGGTGACAACCAGACCATCAGGACCCCCTGAGCCCTGAACCGTGTTCTGGAGGAGGGCGGAGAGCAGGAGTCCACTGCCTGTCAGCTGCTGGTCCAGTTCAGCATCTGAAGGGGGTGGGCGGGGCACAGAGGAACTCATAATCCTATTTCTATTTAAAGTAATATTCCATTTACATGAGCAAACATTTCTGCTTTGCTGTTAGAAAATTTTGGACAATATTCCTGATACATATACTGTGTAAGTGACAGCAAACAAAGATACCAACCAATCAGATGATAGAAGCGCGACATCAGAGGGGCAGCGATCTGATAGGAGGAAATCAGGGCTTTGATGGGCTCTTTGCTGTGATTGGCCGTTGCTGGGCTCTGATACCACAGTGATTGGGCGTATCCCAGACACAGGCACTGGTGCACCTGGACCACTGTGTTCATGGCAGCCGGAGACAGGAAGCTGCTCTCAACGGACTCCCCCTGGGCTTTATCCTCCTCCTCCTCCAACTCAGACTCTGCTGGACCCTCCAGGGTGGGCTGGGACGTGATGTCTGCAAAGTCCTGATTAAGAGCATAGACACATTAGACATTAGACATTCATTCCTATAGCAAATTCAGAGGTAAATGACTCCTCAGTTAATTGCTTCTATAGTTATTTTTATTTTCTTCTTCTTATTATTATAGTTCGATTTATCTGTTGATTGTTTTGTATTGCTTTGTCTACAATTTCTAATGCTGCCATACTGGCCAGGTTAAGAAAAAAAGAGGCCAAAAGACCAATACCAGCCTTCCTCATGTTATGTTTAGCATCAGGACAGACATGAGCAGCTCCATGAGAATACCTTGTTGAACTGGGGGAACTGGCGTCTGAAGTCCCTCTCCTCCTGCTCCTCCTCAGTCAGTCCTGAGCCGTGCAGTTGACTGCGGCTGCGGTACAGACTGGCCTCCAGCTGCTCCCGCTCTCTCCTCCGTCTCTCCTGCTCGTCCCACTCGTTCACCAGAGCCTGAGGAGCATCGTGATGCGGTCAGCCCAGTGCAAGTGAGACGGTGGTAAAAGAGCGGGACAGATGTTTGACACAAAAATCAAAGCTCTAACCTGGCAGATGTGTCTGAAGAGGCTGCGTGCCTCGTGGCTGAATTCTCCCATGGACAGGGTGTGGCACTGCACATGAAGCAGGGCATTCAGAAGCAGCGTGGAGGACTGGGGGACCACATGTTCAGGGCCCTGTTGGGGCACAAGCTTCACCAAGCAGCGCAGAACATCCATACAGGTCGTGGAGCAGAGGAAGTCTGCCCGGGCCAGGTAAGATGGTAGGGTGGGGGACAGGGAGGGGAAGGCCAGAAGGCAGGACACCAGCTTGGGCAGACCTGGCACAGGAGTGAGCGAGGCAGCCAGCTGGGAGGCCACCAGCCTCATGCCGTGTCGGAGCTGGAGGATACCAGTCCGCACTGGCCCGACCACGTCAGGGTATAGGGGGTAGTCCTCCAGCAGCCTCTGGCAGAAGCGCTGCTGGGAGTTCTGCCACACAGCCTCTTCCTTCAGCAGACTCTGAATCGCAGACCTGGATTTGGAGGAGGAGTCCTGCAGGGCCTTAAGCAGTTGGGACAGCAGGTCTTCCACTCTAGACGCCTGGCCGATGCTGCAGAGGTAGTGCTGGAGCTCCTGGAAGAGTCGACCATACTGGGGTTCATGAGGACGACAGGCCTGCTTCCTGGAGAGCTCAGCAATCTGCTCCTTCACCTGCTGCATACGGATCCATAGATACCTACAACCACAAGTCAGGAAGGTAAGGGGTCAAAGGGTAGGTTTGAATCTTTCTGATAACACTTGGGCCTCTGTAATTATTTCTCCTCTGCAGCTGGTGTTTATTTAACAGTGTTAACAGGTGAGCTGAGTAATTTCTGCAGATTTGTCAGCTGCTCATTCAAGCTGCCAATCTCCTGTTCTACCACATCCTAAAGGTGTTCTACTGGATTCAGGTCTGGAGACTGGGGAGGACACTGAAGTTCACTGAACTCAATGTCATGTTCATGAAACCAGTTTGAGACCAGTGAGTGAGCCAAGAAAACATTCTCGACAACAGTTCAACACAACCAGTCTGGACTGTTAACACAAGGCAGGTTGGGACCTCCACTAGTTACTCTAGCACTTTTAAATTAGGGTCATTTTTAACTGTATTCTTCTGAAATATCACACAGAACATGAACGTGAGAACGTGTGACTGGCTCTGACCTGATTCGAGGATGCTGGAAGCCATCGGTGGTGCTGCTCTCCTCCAGCTCTGCTCCGGTCATCAGCTGAGATGACAGGCTGCGTCCTCTCCACTCCTCCTGCAGTAGAGCCAGCTGCAAGACACACAGAGGGGCATACCAGCCCAATCAGTATAAAGGTATCTCCAGCTTTAACCACCTTCTAGTGGTGATTTTAAAAGTAATACTTAAAACCCATATCTTCTAAAGCTATGATGGGAAAACTGTTTCTGAGACAGATAAACCAGCCAGGCTAATATACTGGTCAGTATTAGCTCATTAAAGATGTACTGGAATCTGTTTGTTTGCTAACAACAAACTGAACAGTTTAATTTTTCAACTTAATTTCTGAAACTTCCAAATATAGGTATGAGTATCAACCTCAAAAACCCAGTATGGGTGAGGCTATAGTGACAATTAACTTTTTATTTGTCACATTTTATCAATATACACAAATATAAAATGAAAAAAGTATATAATCTGTGTAACTTCGTTTCTGACCTCCTGCTGAGCGTAGTTGAGTTTGTAGGCCCTCTTCACAGCTGGGTCAAAGATGGTCTGTGGTGTCCACACTTTGATCTGCAGCAGGCCCATGTTGACCCAGAAAACTCCGGAGCGGGCCAGCGGGTTGAAGCCTTGGACCTTGCTTTGGACATACTGCTGAAGGCAGGTGATGCAGGACTCCACCAGGCTGTCAGGGAGAAGATTGGGGGGAAGGAAGTCTCTGAAGACCGTCTGGATCTCCTGGGCGGCTATCAGGGGGTCAGGATCCTCCACCAGGCTCTCACAGCTCTCCACGTAGCCCTCCTGCAGGCTGGGAGGCAGCAGGTCTGCCATGCTCTGAAGCTGTCGACGCAGGACCATGCCCTGTAGTCTGAAGTCTGTGCCCCTGAGGAGATATAGGGTGACAGAAAAACCCAAAAAGATTTAACATTTTGGAGAGAATAAATGCTTGAAGAGGACAAAGGACTTTGAATGTCTGTTCCCTCTGATCTACCTGAACTCAGCTAGTGCAGGGATGGCCATATTGTCCCACAACACTGCAGACACATCCTGCAGCTGCTGGATCCTCTCCTTCCACTCCCCCAGGGTCACATGGGAGAGTGAGAGAAGGGTGGTTGCTGACGGCTCCCAACGATCTCCAGTCTCACTGCTGATGAGCACTCCCAGCATGCAATGCGACCACACTGCTTTACTCAGTAAGGCTGGACCCTGAAAACAAGAACAGACGCTGTTCAGTAAAATGTATTAAAACCAGCAGGAAATCAGAGGACTGATCAGTCCAGTACCAGATTATCTGCTCCGTGGGGCAGTTTCAGTCCCGGCTGGGTTTCAGGATTCAGTGGGTCCCATTTCAGCCAGCGGTCTGGGTCTGAGGTCACACAGCTGGTCCACAAGGCAGCCAGAGCCTCTGACAACAGCTCACACCACACAAACTGCAGCTCCTCAGCCGGCTGGAGGGGAGAAGTTTGCAACAGTTTCTCATTTTTAGTGTATTTTCAGGTATTTTATTCGATAGTTCAATCACTGTCGATTGATTTTCGGTTCCCGTTTTTCCATTCTTTTCCAAAGAGTTTATTTTCTACTAATCAAAATTTGGTGTTCTCATGTGTATTACATAAGATTCGTTTCAAGAATTTCAGGAAATCCTTACTGTACTAACCCTGTCACTGCTGAGCAGGAACCAGAGAGGCTGGAGCTGACTGACATTCATAGGTGTGGACTGGAGGCAGTAACGAAGATGCCTGGAGAGTTCCCGCCGTAAGATGTCCTCCGCCTCCTGATCTCTGCAGGTCAAACAGGAAGAGTTAACGGTCAGCTGGTCCAAGATCAGTCTTCATAAATGTGTTTATTTTTGTTAAGAGGGAAACAGACTGTTACCCAGGAGACAGAGCCAAGTGCAGCAGGTCAGTGCTGAGTCGCAGCTGGTTGAGCACAGCCAGTTCTTCCATCAGGGGCCAGAGCTGGGCTCTGCGGCCGAGCTGCTGTAGCTCCTCTCTGGCCAGGTTCACTGCGTCTGCTGGCTCCTCCACCTCAGACATGGAGCAGCCCTCCAAGAGACCTCTGGAGGTCATCTGACGCTGCTGCTGCTCTACGCTCGACACCAACCGCTCCAACACTCCTGATGGGAAAAATATGTTCATGTTTATGTTAATTAACATACTGAAGCATTAATAGCTCAAATGTCCCAAGGAGTCATTAAAACTAAGATGATTTATTACTGTCAGTAGTTTTTACCATCTATCATAGAAAAATCATGACAATGTGTCTCAGGCAGGAAGCACTTGTAAGAACAAACTGGTTCTTAATTGGCACGTACGACTCATCACATCCACATCACATCCACGCATTTTCTGAGATCCTGAACGGTAAGAGGGGTACACAGGTCCGTCTGTGACAGATACACACCAGACTTCTGCGGATCCAGCTGGTTGTTTGCAAGCAGGACGAGGCCCCAGGCTTCCAGCAGACTCTCTTTGATGTCCAGTCTGAGCCCGGCACCCTGAAGTCGGACCAGATCCTGCCTCCAGAGACCAGTGGTGCCGTCTAGCCTCAGATTGCTCACATCCAAGGCTTTACTCAGGAGCCGCAGCCGAGACGCACACTTACCCACTGACTCCAGCTGGAGAAGAAGGTGGATATGGCTCATGAAGTAATTGACATCATCTCTGATAAGTTGTAAATCAGGGGCGTTATACTAAACTGGATTTACTTTCTTCTTTTTGGTTGGACAACCATATTAGACAGGACAGAAAACACCATAAGAAAGACAGTAAACATAACAAAAAGTAAAGCTGAGTAAATATATGCTAAGACTTGGATAGTAAAGTAAAGCTGATGGAGTCGTCTCCCACCTTGAATGGCAGAGCTTTCCCCAGGGTTTTCTGGATGCCTTTCAGTGCTGTAGCCACAGACACCGGGGTGGACAGAACAGTCTGGATGGCTGCAGAGACCACCTGCAGCTCCTGGTAACCTCTGGACACAGCACAGACATTACAACTGTTAGTAAGCGTTAAACTGAAATACATAAATTGTAGGCTGAAAACTAAAATATACACTAGTGATGTGCCAAACAATCTCTCCGATGTTAGTTTTGTAACAGCAAACGGAAAATATATAAACTAATTCCTAATTGTGTAACTTCAATGAAAATGTCATTTACTCGAATGTGCCGTCGCTGTCTCCCAGCAGCAGCTGCGGCAGTCGGAGGATGAGGTGTTTCTGCACCCACTGCCAGTGCAGAGACAGGACGGAGATGCCCTGAGAGTCAGCGGGCAGCGTGCTGCACACGTCCCAGAAACGATCGAGCCACTGCAGCAACTGCAGGATCTACACACACCACAGGCAGAGCACAACAACTGAGGAGACCACACCGAGATCCATATATAATCCCTGAGGACTAATAGCAGTACTAGTAGCAGCACATAGAAGTAGTAGAAGTATTAATAGCAGTAGTAGCAGGTGCACAGCAGGTATAATGTTTCCATAAAGTCAACCCAGGAAAAGAAAGTCCTGGTCCTCACCTCAAACATGATGTGGTCTGAGATGTAGGGCTGTCCGCTCTGCACAGCCTGCAGGGTGAATGAGTTCCACAGGTCAAAGAAGGTCTGGAGGTGCATCAGCACTGGATGGGGCAGGTGACCTATATCCACAGTCCCTGTGAGGGGAGGAAAAACACAAGCTCACTGTGAGTCACACACCATGATAAATTCACTAATGGTCCTGTGTAGCTCAGAGGGTAGATGCTTGGATGTTGTTTCGAGCTGTCTCAGTCATGTATGTGGGTGTCAGGTATGGAGAACCGTGTTAGTGCATGAGTTAAGCCATCAGTTCAGAACTGCCCAGCGTCCTGTGCGTACCTTTGCTGAAGGCTGTGGCGATTCTCAGAGCACTGTTCTGAGCAGACAGGTTGATAGCACAGGAGCAGATGATAGACCTCTCCTCTCTGTCCATCATCAGAACAATCCTAACACACACACACACACACACACACACACACACAAATCATTAGCCCTCTACACCTTCACAACACCTTCACTTATCCAGCAACTGAAAGAAAATCTCTATCTTCTACTAATTTCACACATTGTTATTCATTGTATTCATTTTAGAATTGAAAAGAAAAAAAAATCTAAATAATATATACATATATATAGAAAAACATAAAGTTTATCTGTTACCTGTTGGCGACTGTGTTGAGTGCCTCGAGAAACTCCATGTATCTCTCCTCGTCCTCAAAGTTACATTTATTGGCTAAAATATCAAGGTACTGTTTGTTCCAGCGCATGTCCACCAGAATCCTGTACTCGTCTGCAACATATCAGACAATGATTATTAACTTAGTGACAGGCAGAGACAGGAAACCTCCACACACTTACGGTGCTTGAACTGACACTAAACCCCCATTTCTGACATCTACTTCAACTGACGGCTAAAATGATCCCTTACACTTCAAATGACATTCCAGCTTTATTTTTGATGTTTCAGCTAGAGCTTTTTGGCAGTTAGAACGTGTACATTTTCTAGAGTTTTTTCTAGTTTCTTAACATCTTTTAACATCCCTCCATCAGCAGGAATTCTGAAGTGAAAAAAGGGCAAAATGTAGACTTTTCTTTTCTAATTCCAACTAAATCACATTTTTTTCTGAAAATATTCTTTTCCCACTAACCTAAACCTAACTAACATAATCATCTTTTATACGAGTGTAACAGCCAAATATACACTGCTCACAAAAATTAAAGGAGCACTTTAAAGAAACACATTAGATACATCAGATCTCAATATGAAGTTG
>JBBMJY010028655.1:0-91662 GCA_037833715.1 Toxotes lorentzi
TGGCTGGAGTGAGCCCTTCACTTCAGAGTCCCCTGGGGAAAACAGACTTTGCATGAACTCTTTACTCTTTGAGTGTTGGATAAACCTCAGAAGCCTGGGCACCACAACTGAATATATGTATATTTTTATATTTTATTTAAGTTAAGAATCGACTTAAAAAATCTACTGCTGGTTTATAAAGCACTGAATGGACCTCTGAGGTCGTCTGGTTCAGGTCTGCTCACCATCCCCAGGGTCAAATCCAAACCAGTATCTGGAGCACGCTCCCGGAAAACCTGAGGTGTACTCCAGCTCTCTTAGTTTTCTGTTGCCAGTCAAAGTAGATTTTGGACAATTTCTTCATATGTTTTTACTTGTGTATCCTGTATTTGTGATATTTATTTATTCATATCTTGCGCTGCACCGTGATATTAAACTGAGTGTATTTTGGTTCTGAACTGTTAGTCTGACAAAAAAAAGTTATTTATTCTGCTGAAAATGCGACATTACATCAGTTTTTCACTATTTCCTGATATTTTATCATTCAGAAAAATAATGATCAGATTAATATATAAAGACAATAATCTTGTTGTGTAGTTCTACACTGCGCTACATTTATATGACAGCTATAGTTAATACTTTATACAGTAAGATAAAAAATAGCTCTATGCCGCCCCCTACAGCATTAACATGTTCAGTGCTGCAGGAATTAATGGAATTCACTCATTCTCAGTAACTTAATATAAATATATATATATATATATTTAAAATTAATGTAAGTTAATTCATTTTTTAAAATAATACTGAGTGTTTTGAGGCTGTTTCGGAGCTTTTGACTTGAACTGATAAGATGAATGAATGTAGACAGACAAACTAAAACCGATAAGACTGGACGGTGTTAGAAGAACAAAACCTTTTCACATTCACACTTTTCAGCCCGTTCAACATCATCTGTAGTTTTATTTAAATAATATGTTGAATGTTGGACTTTTACACAGTATGTCTGAACTACAGCACCAACACCAACCAGCGAGTTATCTCTTAAAAGTGAAAGTAACTTACCTGTTAATTTAACTACAGCGCCACAGAACATAAAGAAGATTAGTGTAAATTTCCGAGCCATCAGGATCCGATGGATTACGGCCTAAAGACAGATGAAGCTGGTGAATATCTCCGGCTCACAGCTTCTTCTCTCACCTGAGCTTTGAGGCTGATGAGGCGGAAATGGGGAAATGACCAGGTTAAAAAAGAAACAAACAAACAAAAAAAATCGTAATCGGGTTAAACCTGTTAAAATGAAGATAGAAGGAAGTAAAAGATGTATTCAAATAAATCAGACGGTCATTCATAAACGCAAATATGAATTAGTTACTTAGAACATTTGATTTTCTTTTTTTAAACTTTTATCTACGACTTAAACTCTTGAGTCAGTTACTTTCATTTTCAGAGATCAGGAGCAGATAAAAAAAATACGCCCTTCACTGCGCCATCTTGATGATGATTTTCGTATGGTCCAAACGGTTTCTAAGGTTTGGACATCATGCATACATACATCATGCATACATACACCATGCATACATACACCTACAGTAATCATGGTCAGAAAGGGCCCTACGCCATCTGTTTCCATGTTGTATGAAGATCTTCGTTCACCACCTTTAAATGCAAAAAGAAACTGTAATTGGTTTATAGTCATTTTTAAATGCACCAGTCTCAGCCCCAGTACCTTTACATGTGGGCTGGTGTTTTTGCTTTGCTGTCAGGATGTGGTGGGCGAATTGTCAGTCACTCACTTCACTTTGTAAGAAGAGGAAGACAATGAGCAGCTAAGGCCAAGAATGGAGATTACCTCACTCTGTCTGGTACTTTGTAAGCAGTTTTACTTTTTTATTGCCTCCTACTCTCTGTTTTTTCCCACTTTCTTTAATCTCTTCTGTGAAATACAGTTTTAATATAGTTTGATTTAAAGAACAGGAGCGTCAGTTCACAGGTGATTGTCTCCTATTTCACTTCCTCACTTTCTAACTAGTGAGTTCAAAAATGCTTCACAAAAAGGCTCAGAATAAGAATGAAGTTCTCCATAATGATTTTCAAATGAATGTAAGTTAACAGAGTTCAGTTAAAGCCAAGTCTGCATTAACATGATGCTTGGCCATCAGGAGCAGCTCTTCCTCTACATAATGAACAACAGTAAACGTACTTATGAAACTCTCAGTGCCTGAAGGTGACAGCAAGCTGGTCTGGTTGGACTGATTTCACTCATAGTTTGACATTAACCTTCTTATATTTCACGTTGTTTAGGTTGTTAATGTTAAAGTTATGTGAACAGCAAAACTGTTGTGATCTTGTGTGTATTCATTTGCTCTTAGATCTCATCAGATCTTGATTAAAATGGTGGTTGTAGTAGTCATTGCAGTAGTAATTGCAGTCTCTGTTGTATCTGTGGTATAACCCCAACCCACGGCACACATCACAAAGAAAAAGAGACCCTCAAAGGACCAGAATTCAGCAGGACCAACAGACGTTCAACAGATGTTCTTTTAAACACCATTGTGAAATGAGCTCCTGCAATTTCGTTGTGTCTTGAATACAATGACAAAAAAGGCAGCTATTTATCTGATGGTTTTACATTCCAGCTGTTTTTCCTTTTTTTTCCCTGTTTGAACCCACAGCAGCGACGCTGAACATCCATCCCAACAGATTTCAGTTCTTTCGGTACGACTCCATCAATCTCACCTGTGCAGCGCCACCAAACTCTGGCGTCTGGACACTGAGGAGAAACAACTCTAAGGGGATTTCTCAGCCATGCAGCACTGGCTGGGGTGTGCAGTATAAGTCCTACTGCATCATCGAGGACACCTATCCATCAGACACTGGGGTGTACTGGTGTCAGTCTGAGCACAGGGGGTGCAGTAACGCTGTCAACATCTCTGTTACAGGTAATAATGTGTCTGGATCTTTTCAGTGTTTATATATGATGTTGACTTCATGCTGTGCTGCTTTGACAGGAAACCAACAGAGTGGTTTATTTGTTTATGTGTTTGTTTGTTTGTTTTTTTTGTTGTTTGTTTAGTTAAATGTCACTCACTGGAACAATCTGCACGCCAAATTTAAAATGTATAGAAAAACAATGACGGCATGGCGTCTTTTTCAGAGGGGACTGTGATCCTGGAGAGTCCTGTTATTCCTGTGACAGAAGGAGATAAAGTGATGCTTCTCTGCTCTCACAAAGAAGAAGACGACAGCAAAGCCACTTCTGATTTCTCTGCAACGTTCTACAGAGATGATGTTTTCATCGGGACTTTTGCCAAAGGAAATATGACCTTAGAGTCAGTGTCCGAGTCTGACAAAGGTTTCTACAGGTGTGAACACCCCACAAAGGGACGGTCACTGCAGAGCTGGCTTGAAGTGAGCAGAAAAGGTGCGGTAACACATACACATACCTATTTGTTGTGTTAAATCATCTGATATGAAAGGGTTTTCAGTTTTCAGTATCTGATATCTGCAGATAATCTCAGGCAGAGAAAGAAAAGCTTGTAAATATCCTCCCTCTTCCCTTTCAGGAAACTGTTACTCTCTCAGTCTTGGTATTAACTGATTAAAAAGTACTAAACAGTGCTTGATAACAACTTTTCAAGTATTAAGTCTGTGCTACATGAGGCCTTATGAGCTTAACTTGTGTGGTGTTTGGATGAAAACAGAACTAATGATAGTCTTTCCCAGACTAATCTTTTTTTTTTCCCGTGCAGACATAGTTCCGCCTCCCCCCACTCCTCCTTTCATGTCTCTGCCCAGGCTGCTGTGCACCATTCTGCTGATCGTCATTTACATTGGGATTCTCATAATATGTGTGGATGTTCACAGAAAACGGGCCAAAGGTAAGAATACCTCTGGAAATCACATTCCCTTTTTTCCCCCAAAAAGATATTTAAAACAATCAGAATCACATTGTGTGTACGTGTGTAATCATTAATGTCGATTAATGTCTAAGGCAACGGCTGCTTAATCTGGATTTTTATTCTTAGAGAAATGATGTTTATTAATTTACTTGAAGGCTCCTCTAAAAGGCTTTTTGTTCTTCTCTTCCAGCAGCCTCTGAGCGTGTTCCATCTGAGTGATCAGGCTTGTTTCCTGCTGACGAAGAAGAAAAATTGCAGCTTCTGTACAAGTTGTGACTTTGTTTAGATGTTGACCAGTGTTTGTGCTAATTAACCCAACAGCTCACAAAAAGACAGTACTGACAGGATGTGAATGAAAGTCCATTAACATCCACAGTGAGGGGACACTGTGCTGTTAGTAGGACTATCACTCCACGGATAACATCACCTGCAGTCCCTCAGGTACTCATGGATGAGAGCAATGCACCAAACAGCAAGCACATTCAAAATATGAAATTAAATTCTGTATTATGTTTTTATGTATGTTTTAATATCTTTACATATGCTTTTCTTTATCAAAACTCATAATCAGCATTGTGTTTATGCACTGTATTTAGGTTTTGATGTTTATTTTTATTTTAATTTTTTTTGTGTCACTCACCTTACCTAGTGGACATTTATTCAGTTTAATTAAAAACGCATTACAACTACTTCCGCTCCACCCACAACTTGATCCAGGAAAAGAAAGAGTTTTATTTTGTTGAGCTGATCGAGATCACTGATAAAAAAGCTACAAGCAACTGACAATGCTCATCTAATCACATAGTAAATAATCAGATAGAAAGACAGATCGTTCTATGTGATTATCCACCGCAGAGATGAACCACTTTGTGGTTAGGACTCATCCTTTGCACCATCCGTTGCTGTTTCCACGCAGCTCATTTGACTCTAAACCAATACTGAATGTTTTTCTGCAGTTTTCTTTAGAAAGTAAAGTCAGGCTTTTGAAATCTGGTTAAAAAGAAAAACTTTTTTACACATTTTGCATGTACTTACCACACATATGGTGATTGTACGTAAGTTAAATGTTTAAAAAGTTCATCAGAATCATTGCCTAATAGATTCTGTTGATCAGCTTTGACAGTTGAGGTATGAAGGACAACAGGTATACCTGAAGCAGGTATGAGCTCCCCGGGAGAAAATAGAAGGCAGAGAAACAGGAAGTGGAGAGGACTATAAATCTATTAACAGTAAATGATGTTGATAACGATACTGTGTGTTCTGAAAAATAGGATCAAAGAATTCAAAACCGCACCTACACCTGTTTTTCACAATGCAGACAGGTATGTTACCACTCAAATCCTCTCTAACTACAGCTTTAATTCTGATCATTTACACAGAGAGAAACTTTGCTGTGTGGTGTTTTTGATTGGTTGTAAACGTGTCTCTGTGTGTTTGAGTTTGTTCTTACCTCAGTTTGCTTGTGTGCATATTTATTCAACTATGAGAGCACATTTCCCTGATGGGTAAGTGGATGAGGTTTTGTTTATTTGTGCAAAAAATGAGAGGGAGAAAAATACAAAACAAAACCTGTGCAGGTGAGATGCAGAGCAGGCAAATAAAAATAAAGTAAAAAGAAATGCTCAGGTGAGTTAACACTTAAATTATATCGTATAAAGTAGATTTCAGCCCTGGCTCTGTTGGTTCCCCTCAGGTGGCCCCTGGTTTGATTGTTGAGTAGATGGTTGGTTCAGGATCCGTTTCTGAGAAACACATGCAAAAACATGCAACAAGCTGTCAACAAGCCAGGGACAGCAGCATGAACGGTGAGGTGGGCAGAGTTTTACTGGAGGCAAAACAAATGTAGCCTCAAATCAACTTTATTAACACGAATCCATTGAACACTGTGCACATGTACAGTACTGTGAAAATGTTTTAGACCTGTAGAAGTTTAGATTCTTATCCATCACATAAAAGCACCTGGGAGGCAACCAATAAATGGCAGGTATACAAGAAGAACTAATTATGCTGAAGGATCTGTTTCATAATAACATGTCAGACATATAGAATTATTAAATATTAAACTGTAATTATCACTTTAGTGTTGCAGCTCTTGAAGGTGGGGCTAACAAACCGACTGAAAGATTAGTTTTAGGTTGTTATTTAGTTGTTGGCTGATGATATACTGACCTGGAACTTCACACGTCTCCCTCTTTGGTTGCACTGGCTGTGTGATGGTGACGTCAGTGTATGACACGTCCAGGTCGTTTTCATCTGGGTTTAAACATTTAATTGTCATTTTATTTTCAGGTGAATTACAGCGAATCAGAAAAGCTGACAGGAAACACAAACATGACACAAACTCTATTTTTTTGTCACTTCAGGTTGGAAGCTTTTTGGCAATAAAGCAATTAAGCAAGTAATGAAAACATGGATTCATGTTTTACAAATGTTTTCTGTAAAAATTTCCGGGTCTCGTTCAGGTGACCCTGAAACATCAGCTTAAAAAAAAGTCATTCTATTTACATGAAAACAAGCTGACCTTCGTGGCTTCTCCACAGCGCACACAGCAGCATCAGTGAGGCCAGCGTGAGACAGGCGCCCACCACAGGAAGCACAATGTGAGAAAAAGTTGAGCGATTCAAGTCAGGAGGCCCAGCTTCAGCACAACAAACAAAAAAAAAAAAAGCAGAGAAAAACAGTTTAACCTCAGTGCAAACACAACGCAGTGTGGCACAGTTTGTGCTAAACTAGGTTAAAAGCACCCACTGAACAGAATCTATCAGCCTTCACTTCCAGCTCCTGGTATTCTGCAAACCAGCTCCCTCATTGTTCTATATTTTTCAAAGTGTGTCCACAGAGGAAAGATGACACGCATAAAACTAAATAACAGTTTGCAGTTGTATTTTAGAGTCTATTACATGGCTGAAGCTCATGTCACCTCTGACAGCCAGCCAGCTTTCTGGAGATTCTCCCACTCCAGGGATGTTACAGTTGTAGTAGCCCTCATCAGACTCGCAAACATTGTAGAGGGTCAGGTTTCCTGTAGAGCTGCTTCCGATGAGGAGGCCGTCTTTGTAAAATTCAGCTGTGAGGGTGGCGGAGGATGTCGCCTTATTTGTGCAGCGCAGAGTCACAGCATCTCCCTCCTGCACAGGCAGGACGGGACTCTCCAGGATCACAGAGCCGCCTGAAAGACAGAACGGAGGGAAGATCAGAAAATAGATGAAAGCTCAAGTAGCTTTAAAGCTGCACTCCTAAAGCACATAGAGAAGCTGGGGCCAGTAACTTCCTGGGCCTTCATCTAACTCTTGGCAAGAAAGCGAATAAATGTATTTGCCAAAACGTCCAAGTACTTCTTTAACTACATCATGCTAAGTCTGCCCTTAATACTAAGAAACTGTAATAAAAATTCTCACCAGTTGAACCAGACATGCTCCATGTGCAGTTCAGGCTTTGTGAGTCAGGAGATGAAACGCTGACCTTCACCTCTAGCGCCCCCATGAGGTTGATATTTGCGGATTCAGGGTGAAATTTTCTGGATGGAATTTGGTACAGACCTTTTACACCCCACTCATCTGCCTCAGCTGTGCTTTGTGGCCAGTGCTAATTAGCTCATTTTAGCATGCTTACATGCTAAACTGAGACGTGAACATGGTAAACACTGAACCTGCTAAGCATCAGCACTTCCTGCACTTAAAGACTACAGAAGTTTGATTAAACTCACCAGTCACAGTGATGTTGACGGCATCGCTGCACTCTCCAGCTCCAGACTCACACCAGTACACTCCAGTGTCTGATGGGTAAATGTCATGAATGGAGCACTGGGACTCCTTTCTCTCCCCCCAGTCTGTGGAACACTCTCCGTTTGTGTGTGTGGACGTGTTCCTCTTAACTCTCCATTCAGAGAAGTTGCCGGGCTCCCCACAGCTCAGAGAGAGGGGCTCGTACGTAAAGAACTGGGACCGGTCGGGAATGACTTTCAGAGCAGCTGCCAGAAACAGGACGATGACGACAAAATGAGATTAGTATGTGTTCACAATGTGAGCTACACACATCCTTTGAACTGTCACAGAGGTGAACAACCAGGGAGCCAGTGTGCATCCTGTAAACTTTATTACATTCTGTTGTTTCACCTTGGACATGACTGGAACAGCAAACGAGCAGATTTAAGCTGCTCCAAACTCCACACTCCTCTGTAGTTTATCAGCAAAAGCTGTGGGATTTTTGTTGAGCTTACACTAAAGAGGTCATGTAGGCGTCTACTTTCAATACAGTGTAAAACCAAAATACACAAAGTTGACACCATCTGCCTCTTCAAAATGTTGCAGTTGCACAATATATACATGTCGCCCACATATCAAACTACCTGCTTTCAGTGTGACCCAACAAATGACAGCTAAATGTTGCATCTCCTTTCTGCAGAGGCAGAGGTTTCTTTTAAAAGGTTTCTTTTGAAAGAATCTCTTGTGGTTTCTTGAATGATGCTGGAATATCTAGTTGTGAGGGGGAGCAGGTGGTTTTGAGATGCTTGATTAAGGTTTTGTTGCATCTTTGTTGCAGGGCTTTTCTTCCTGTTGCTTTCTTCCTCTTTAATAAACAAATGTTTACTTCAGTTCAATACTTTACTGTTACTTCGGCATAGCTGATTAGATTTTGTTTGGGTGAGCTCACGCAAAACAAAACAAACAAAAACCTCCAGATATCACATATAAAAACTAAAATGAGACATAAAACACGTGGTAAAACATAAAATGACCACAGTCAAAACCAAGACGTAGTAATTATGAAATAAGTTTTAGCTCAAACAGGTAATTACGTACCTATGATTTTTAATGATAATATTAATCAAGGTTTACTAAAAAATACATAATAAAATGTACAGACAAGCTTTAGTTTAGCAAATCAGAGCAGATTTAATGAAACATTTTAAATCAAAAATAGATCCAAACATTAAAGGTTGCTTATTGACACAGATGCCCACACACACACACACACACACACACACACACTCATCTCAGTCTTGTAAAATCGCACACATAGAGAACTCACCAACGATAGCGCAGAGTGTTGTTAGCTCCATGCTACTTGGCCGTTGAATGGCAGGGGGCTGCACCACACCTTGGTGCTGACTTTGTGAAGAGCTCATTTAAGCAGGATGTGTCAGCTTTACATTCTACAACCACAAATGTCAGAGCTGTCCCTTTCTTTACCATGATGACCTAAAATTTGAAATGTTCAGGAATGTTTATTACGCTTATGATTCTGAGTTCAAATAGTGACAGAAAATCGTGCTTTTAGAGAAAATCTGTGTTTGTTTAAAGATGCACGAGTTCACTTGAGGGCAATAACATTTTTCAGTTGCTGTTACACTGCTCATTTCTGGAATATCATAACATTTTGGGGGACATCTGGAGCTGATATGTGCAGGAGTCACCTAAATTTGCTTTGCACATCCACATTGCACAAAACATCAGAGTGGCAGTTTATGTCAAGAGGGTTTGTACAAGGACGTGGGAAACAGTCAGAGAATGATGGTGACTTTATCTGTTTTTTATTTTTGTAAAAGCAAACAAACAAACAAACAAACAAACAAATTCACAGCATGTTAACTGGTTTCTCTCGACATAGGTTTTACCAGAACACTACTGGGTGTGATGGTGCTTTCAGTTTGATGTTTGAAGTGGAAGGTAATTGGAGAGAACCACAAAAAAAAAAAAAATTCTGCTTGTGGATAAATATTCTTCATCCACAGTTTGATTTGTTAAATGCAGCATTAATTCACAACATCAGCTGACATGAGGAAGGCCGTAAAGGGAAAGATTGATGCTTTGGGAAATCTGCTTATTCACTCACATGAGAAGTTAGATGTCACTTTCATGTCTGTACGGGAAATATGAAGCTGCAGCCAGCATCCGGTTATCACAGCCAATCTATTTTTTGTTCTGGTGGTGGTAGCTTCATGTTTACCGCTTCAAAATTACACTATCAATCTTTTATCTACCTCCTGGCAAGAACATCAGTGAGCATATTTTACAAAATGTATAACTATTTATTTTCTAACCTTCAGACACTGTCAAAGACTTTCATTATGCACTTACACGTTGGATATGTCTAAATAAACTTAAACTAAACTTTAAAATAATTACCACACAGCTCTGTAACATTACAACACTGAAACACTATACATATTATAGTTTACATTATTACTATACATACAATGTACTGTAAAAGTTTTACATTTTATTTAAAATTCAGATTTTTATTTTTTTGTTTTATTTCTGTCTCACAACATTTGTGTTTGCTGTTGTTACAGAAAGGTTTAGAAAAAAAAACAGCACAGCACGACCTGTTTCAAAATCAGAATGCAGAGTCAACAGGAAGGCGGGGAACAGGCTCCCTCAGAAAGTCCTCACCTCTGACCTTTCTACAATGAAATCCACACTACAAGAAAAAACGAGTGGACCATGGCAGCGCGGAACGAGACACCTGCGACCAGACGCTCCCCCACAGGTGGTCTGCGAAGCTTTCAGCGCTGGCAAAGGACGCGACTGAGGAAGCCTTGAAGACCGGGTTCAGGAGGCGGCTTCTCCTTCCTTATAGAAGAGAGCCGGTGAAGTTTGGACGTTTTCTCCTCCGCACACTGATGAGCCCCCTTCCTCTCTGCAATACATCGTGTGTTGTTCTTGTTTCTAAACTCTCTGCTGGACCATGATTCGTTTTTTGTTTTTACATTGTTTGACATTTCATATGAGAAAGGTGAGACATCGGTTGTCATCAGTTATTGATCGTATTCTATAAATAGGTTATTTCCATATGAGCAGGGGATTTCCTGGACTCTTTCAACAAAAGCGTCTCTAACACAGATTTGTTTTTGCTTTTCTATTCTTCTCGTGGAAACTGTGACCCATTGACTGCCACTCAATACATCCGATTGTGAGTGTGTGTGTGTGTGTGTGTGTGTGTGTGTGTGTGTGTGTGTGTGTGTGTGTGTGTGTTCGTCCGGGACGAATCCTTCCACAAATCTGTGCTTGATGTCAGTGAAATAAGCTTCAGTCAGTCATTGACATGAAGGAGCGCGGCTGCAGTTTATCTCACTCTCCTCTCATCTTAATTCTGCTTTTGGCCTGCGCATCTGTTGAAGGTAAGCTCACCCCCCCCCCCCCCCAAAACATATGACCGAGTCCAGGTTTTCCATTTTAATTCGTATTGTAGAGAAGGTTGTTTGTTCGTTTTGTTGTTGTTTTTTGTTTTCGTGCTGGAATATGGGTTTGAACGTTCTGTGCAGTTACTGGGAAGAAAATAATAGTGAAGATAAACCACTTAAAGTGTTTTAACCAAAAGCTGATTCCAGCTTTTGAGCAGGTTTAAAAATTTCCCTCCATTTCTCAGGTAAGTTTCAGGTGATTGGATCACCTGAACCAATCGTGGCGGCTCCTGGTGATGACGCCATTCTGCCTTGTCGCGTGGAGCCTCCGTTAAACGTGGCGGGACTGACGGTGGAGTGGTCGAGGCCTGACCTTCGGCCTGATCCCACAGATCGCCTGAGCCGGGTCCATTATGTTCATCTGTACCGGAACAACCGCGAGATCCGGGACATGAAGATCTCGTCGTACGTCTTGAGGACGTCGCTGTTCACAGATGACCTGACACGAGGCAACATATCGCTAAAGATCATTAACGTGACGCACGCAGACGGAGGGAGGTACAGGTGTTTCATCCCCAGGTTAAAGAGCCAAGTTCCATCTGCAGTTGTTTATCTTGTGATTGGTGAGTTTGTTTGTTAGGATGCAGTTTCATTGTTTGACTTAAAACTGATTTATTATACACGTGTCTGTAGAACATACAACATTATTGCTTTGAACATCAGGGGTCATTTTGGGAACAACTTCCTGTATGTTGCTGTTGCCCAGCAGGAAGCTGCTGTTGTCGCCTTTAAATGTTGTGAATCTTTACAAATGTTCTGTTTTTCCAGAACCAACCTCCACTGGAATCTGGTCAACAGAGAGGACACAATGTACCAAAAATCTCCAAACCCCTGATCCTAAGGAAGAGAAGGATGTTAAAGGTGAGAGGCTGATTAAAACTCTGTCGTGAGAAGACATTATCAGCACAAATGTTGTGCTTTTCAAATTCTGCATTCCTGTGTGGCAGCAAGGATTCATGTTTAAAAATCAAATCCAGCTACAGCAGCTCGCAGCTCATCTCACCTGATTCTCCACACCAGGTGTTTTGTCCGGTCGGAGCAGACTGATCCCACTAATCTGCTTCTTGCTCATCGTGGTCGGTGGAGTTGGGATTTATTTTATGAGGTAGTTCAGAGTCTTTAATTTGTTTTCGATCTTATGTAGTTTCTTAAAATTAAAGTGCTGTAAAATAAAGTTCACAGAAAAAATATAATTTGTTCCTGTATGTAGATAATCTGGATACGCAGAGGTTCTCGTGTAGCAGTTCAAGCTAATACGGTTTTTCTTTATCTACAGCTCACCTACTTGCCACTTTCTTCCTGCACGTTTGGTTTAGATGCTGAAAAGTACAACCTGAATCAGAACTGTGCCACAGCTCCTCAACCTCTGGTACCCTGACTGAATGTTGACTGATATTTGGGAACATGTTTTTCTTTTTTATGGGATCTTACCTGATGCTGAAATCAGTTTTCCCACCTGCTTAGACTCATAAATCCACATTTTTTGTTTTTGTTATTCTATAGTTTTTATAGACAGTAATTTGTTTAAATGAAAGCTGGTCTTCTCTGTGATTAAGCACTATTATTGTTGTGATCTTGACCTCTTGATACTTTTGCACGTCTCTCACTTTTCTTCATATTTGTATTTAATTTGTTTTTAATTGAATTGTTTTTGTTTTTCTTCATGGTTGGTTATGTTCATCAGCAGAAAAAAAAATATCTGTCTGATGGGGAAGCACCCTGCAGGAAAAAATGGGCCTCAGACACCTACCTCAGTCAACTCTCAGACAGTTTTGAAGGATGTAATACAAGGGGAATGCATTCATGTGACAAATGCAAATCAAGTAAGCATAAAATAAATGTTTGTTATTCAGTTCATGGAAAGCACATTTTGGTCTGTTTCATCTGTTTTCTGTGGTGCGGGTCATCTGTTTTCACAGGTTTCACAGCTATAGGTAGTTTGATCATTCAAATACAGATTTTGCCTTCAGATTTTTCTTGTGCACACTTTCTCTGAGAAGTTTCCATTCCCCTGATGAGCTGTTTACAGTATTCAGTGTGAAGGCTTTCCTTTAATGCAGGTGCTGCTGGAGAGTGGTGGCACAAACTTTACTAGGTCATTATGTCACCAGGTAGGACATAATTAAATACATGATGCAGTTTTATGATATTTATATTTAAATCTATATTTATGTATTAAGTCATTTATAATGGGCAACAAATTCCTTGTTTTTGGTGCACAGACTTGGCCAATAAAACTCATTCTGATGAATGGTTGGGATTCACCGTCATTAGTCATTTGGAACTTTTACACACTGTAGTAGCTGCTATATATATAATATGATTATATAAGAATGCTCTATGTTGAGTGGTAGGGGTGGTGATCGTGGGCTGATGTTTAACATAATGACTCAGAATTTCCTCACACATCTGGTATTTGCCCTGAGCCGGCACAGCGCATTTGGCAGGGCATCGGACTTTTTCTAACACATTCATTCAATTAGGTGCCTTGTTACTTTTTTTTGTTTGTTTAATTTTTGCCTTTTATATTTTTATTTTTGCCTTCGAAATTGCTTTTTATAGTGTTTCTATTGCTCTTGTGTTTGTGACGTTTTTATTGCTTATTTGTTTCTTGTTATTGGCTTTTTAATTTCATTTTTATTCTGATTTAAATGCGGAATAGAAATGACAATAAAACCTCCTTGATCCTTCCCCTCCATTAATGACTAATAATAATAATAATATAAAAAAGTGATCACAAAAAGGAGACTCGTTGCCTTCGGGTGGCATTGAGTATTCTCGGATGCAGATAATTAAAAACAGCTGCGTTGACGAAAATTTTAGTTCCGAGGTTATTATAACCGTGTGTTATAGGAAAATGAAATGTAAAAACAACAGAATCACGATTGCCATCGGTTTTTCCATTGCTCGGATCCTTTGTGGTTTTCGCCAACAGTTCGGCTTTTTTCGTGTAGTCACGTGATTTCCAACGGAATGTTGGGTCCCAAAAAAAAAAAAAAAACAAAACACACGGGCTGGAGCAGAGATTGTAGTGAAACTGAGCCAAAACGCTCAGCTGCCACTGAAATTACAATGTGTATCATACAGATCAGGCGGTGAATTAGCTAACGACGCGGGGAACTAATGTTAGCTGGCTAACCTGCCTTCGATACACCATGAATTTAAGAGGGCTGTTTCAGGACTTCAATCCAAGGTAGTGTTATGTGCGACTGAGCACTTTAGCTAACTAGCTATGCGGCTGCTTAGCATTGCTTGGCTGTTTGCTTCGCTGCGGTGGGAAAATGTGCTATAAGCGTGTATTTTATACGTGTGATATTGTATGTACGTGTTTTTAGCAGCTGAGCAGATAGTGTAAGCCGTAAGGTAACTGTTAACACAGTAGATAAATCTAAATTAAGGTGTGCGGCTAAACAAGGCCTAGCTAACACGCTAGCTAAAATAACGTTGGGTATATGCTAGCCAACGCTATTTAGCTACACGTTAACTGTTATGAAATTACCAATGGGGCTGCAGCCGAGGGTTCACTTTAGTATCGCTTGTTCTGTTGATAACCTTTTCGATGTTATTTTTACTCAATAAAATGTCAAAATCGGTTTCCCAAAGATCAAGGTAATGCACTTTCCGATGCACAGTCCAAAACCCGAAAATGTTAGGAAATATTCGTATTTGAGGAACTGACTCCAGAGAATTTTTTCTGAAAGAATTACTTAAGAGTGATTTATCAAATATAAAAAAAATAGTTGATGATAGTTTTTCTGCCGATAGACTCAGTTAATCGACTTATCATGGCGGCTTTAAACCGTACTACCTTGAACATTTACTCAGTCCCTCAAGCATGTTTTCAGTGACCATATTGATTAAAGATGTGAGACAGGTTTTATTTGGTAGCACATACAGTAAACATTGTTTCCATCGGAGCTAGTTTTCAAACTTGTTTCTCTCTTTCCTCTGTTGCAGTAAGTTCCTGATCTACTCCTGCCTGCTGCTGTTCTCTGTGTTGCTGTCCTTAAGGCTGGATGGAGTCATTCACTGGAACTACTGGGCTGTGTTTACTCCAATATGGCTGTGGAAGCTGTTGGTCATCTTTGGGGCCTCTGTGGGCACTGGGGTCTGGGCCCACAACCCTCAGTACAGGTGAGTGCTCTCAGAACATATTTGCACAATGGAATGCTTGTTTTAAATCAGCAGTAATGGATATAACAAAAATGTAGCATTTATTGTTGTTCATTTCTTTTTTGAGTGATTATATAAGTTTGAAAAGTTGTCTTCCTAAATTGTAATGCCACCTCATTAAGATGAAAACACATTTAAGCTGTCATGATGTTACAGTTACCAATATCCTCCATGATTTTAAGTTTAACATCATGATATGTGGTAGATGTTTATAATATCTCCAAGTTTTATGTCTTTATTATGTAGTTTTTTTAGTGTCAGTGTGGAGAAACTTTTTCTGATGTTCTGTATGTCTTCCCTTAGGGCTGAAGGGGAGACATGTGTGGAGTTCAAAGCCATGCTGATCGCAGTGGGACTCCACGTCCTGTTGCTAATGTTCGAGGTGTTGGTGTGCGACCGTGTGGAGAGAGGCGACTACTTCTGGCTTCTGGTCTTCATGCCTCTCTTCTTCGTGTCACCCGTTTCTGTAGCAGCCTGTGTCTGGGGGTTTAGACACGACCGCTCACTTGAGGTAAAGAATTTAGTGTATATGAGAATACATTGACACTGTGGTAGGAAAACAACATGATTCTACAACACGAAGCCCAAATGCAGAATGACAGAAAAGACAGATCCAAAGTTTTATAAGTTTACAATTTTGATTTGAAATCGAAATGTCAGCCATTTGTGTGAGAAACCAATGTTTGCAACTGCCATTATTACGTGAGTACAGAGCTGAGCTTGTGTCTTCTTCATCCCTCCCTCTCCTCAGCTGGAGGTCTTGTGTTCAGTTAACATTCTCCAGTTCATCTTCATCGCTCTGAAGCTGGACAGGATCATCAACTGGCCTTGGCTGGTGAGATGCAGTGACAAAAATTAGATTGTTCTTCATACACTGCAATGTCATAATCTATATGTTCATTATGCTCTCACAGTGTGGGATGCTTTCTGCTTGTTGTATTATTCTCCTTCCCTCCATCTTCTTAAATGATACCTGTGTGTGTGTGTTTGTGTGATTTGCAGGTGGTGTGTGTTCCACTGTGGATCCTGATGTCCTTCCTGTGCCTTGTTGTCCTCTACTACATCATCTGGTCTGTCCTCTTCCTCCGCTCCATTGACATCATCGCCGAGCAACGGCGAACCCACATCACCATGGCAATCAGTTGGATGACAATTGTTGTGCCGCTTCTCACCTTTGAGGTGAGTTTCAGCTACCAATGTTACTGTTCTATGTACACATTTTTATTTATCATCATGTTCAGAGTTGCTTGCTGAACAAACGGTTAAAGTTTTTTTTCTAATCTAAAAGGCACCTTTTCAGTTCTTGTCTTAAAGAACATCTGTCTGTCTGTAAACACTTTAATTTGCACCTTCACATATACACAAATGCGGCATGTTCTTTTGCCTCCCAGTTACAGCATCTGACCACCAACATTCATGTGTCTCTTTAGATCCTTCTGGTGCACAAGCTGGACGGCCACAACAGTCTGAGCTACGTGTGTGTGTTCGTCCCTCTCTGGCTCTCCCTGCTCACACTCATGGCCACCACCTTTGGCCAGAAGGGAGGGAACCACTGTGAGTATTTAAAGCCATTAATGTGCTGTGGGCTGCTGAATGTCTCCACTGGTGGTTTACTGCCATTCTTTTCTGTTAAACACACTACAGTTCTCCTGCTAACAGCAGAGATACAGGTTGTTCTTTACAACCCTCCCTTAATATAGCTTTCTGAGGTACTTAGCAGAGTCCCAAAGTCCAAGATATTCAGTTTACTGCCACACAAACCTGAGAAAAGCTGACAATTTCCACATTTCAGAATTGTTGCTTGTTTTGATTTTATATTGACCCTCTGATCAATCAATAGAATTTTTCAGCTCTGTAATGTTCAGCTGTGCTCTTTTTCAGGTGGGTTAATTTTTTTGTGCACCTGTTGGTAGTTGCAAGTAAAAATTGTGTTGTTTCTGCACTGTTAAATTTCTGGTGTTCCTATAGGGTGGTTTGGCATCCGTAAGGACTTCTGTCACTTCCTGTTGGAGCTCCTACCCTTTCTGCGAGAGTACGGCAACGTGTCCTACGATCTCCAGCGCAGCGAGGACCCCGAGGCGGCCGAGGACCTGCCCGTTCCCGAGCCGCCACCAAAGATTGCCCCCATGTTCCACAAGAAGAGCGGCGTGGTGATCACACAGAGCCCTGGGAAGTACTTTGTCCCGCCGCCTAAACTCTGCATCGACATGCCTGACTAACAGTGTGTCAGTGCTGAAGAGGCGGGAGCTGCTGCACTGATGGGTTTCACTCATAAAGCCAAAACAGCAGAGGACAATGCGTTTGGTTTTAAATACTGTCCTGAAGGATCTGGTCCCCTCACCTGAACTCTGCGTCAGCATAGCTGGAGAGGGTGAGACACTAGAGACATTTTGGTGATTATTAATGGATCTAGAAGCCTCACATTGGTTTCACTGGCAGTTTTGATGTCAAGACTCTCCCTGCCAAACTCTGATGAGGATGGAATCACAGCTTTCACTGTGTTGTTTATTCTCAAGTTTTATTCATCCTGAAGATGGACATCTCAGATTCACTTGGATTGAAACATTTAGGCTGTTATGACTGCTGAGACAGAGAAGAGGAGCTGAATGTTTGATTCGGTACCAGTCAGAGATTCCTGCTTTTAGGTTCAAAGCGTGTCTCAGTCCAAGATGATGCGTGTCTTGCTTTGTGATGGGGACCATTCGAGAGAGAGAGGGACTCTCTAGCTTGAATTTGGGATCAGTTTTACCCCCCTTACTTCTGTTTTAACTGATGACCGTGCAGGTGGAGAAAACGAGGGGCGGGGTTAAAGGAAATGTTCAGATTTTTTTCATGTCTGTCTTTGTACTGCACTCACACGCCCACACGTACATTGAAAGATTTATTGGTCTGGTTTCTGTAATCATTCCTCCAGTTCATACCGGCTGGGAAGTGAGACCCTGTTTCATCAGCTTCCTTGTAAAGCTGCCTGAGACATTTAAACAGAAAAAGAGGATATGGTACTAAAGGACTGACTTCTGAAAATATCCGCTTCATTTCTGAAGCCTCACATTAGCTTCAGATGAACACTGGAATGGTTTTTTGCACAGAAAGACACAATTTTGTCCATTTCTTAAACTGCAGTTGAACTAGGAGGGGATTACTTCACTCCAGTATGAACAGAGGAATAATTACAACCAATAGCTCTTAATATATGTGGCACGCAAGTATTGTTTTAAGAGAGACCTGAATAAAATGGGAGCATTTGCTTTAAAACACAAACTATGGAAATGGCACTTTGTTAACCTGTTAATCAGTTTTTGTATTCCTGTTTGTTTTTTTGTAAATAACAGAAGTCGTCAGGTTAGGGACCAGAGTGGAGACAATGGCAGGGTCGAATGTTAGAGGCGGACCTGGAAAAAGAAGAACAAAGAATATTTTCAAACACTCATTCGCTTCTGGTTTCATTTAACTTAGAGCCAAGACAGTTTATATTTAATCAACAGCGTTAGACACGTTGGTAAGATTAAGATTCTCCATTGACTTTTTGGTTTGTGCACAACTTTCTGTTACTCATCTTCATATGGTGTGAAGCGAATGCTGTGCCTCCCCCTGTACACAGGATTTTAATGTGATTTAACAGCTGTCAAATTATTCCAGAGTTAGAGGTTGTAGAAAAAGTGGACAATTCAATTGAGAAAAAATGGTGTATTTGCTGGCCCTGCTTTGTCACTGGCTGCGGTATGTGTTATTTCATACAACCACTACGAGTCGCCAAGTCCTAAGAATATCAGCTAAAACTAATTGAAACAATGAAAACTTTCTAATACTTTTTAAAAATCCAGATCTGACTGAGTAGAGAGTATAACTCCTGAGATTCCCTGTGTGTTTATGCACATTGCCAGATTTCCTCATGTTACTCTGAAAAGCAAAAAAGTCATCCCCATCTTTTATTTTGACAACTTGTGTTCACCTCCTACATTTTTTTGTCCACTTATTGTCTCTCTTCCATTTAATTGGTCTGATTTGTTTATCATTCTACAACTTTCTTCGAAATCCACCTCTAAATTGTTATTTGTCATTACGTTGCATCAGTAGTTTGGTACAAAAAAAAAAGATTATGGAATACATTTTCATTTCCCAGTTTTGGAGGTCATTATGATAGTAAAGAATTTTAAGGCTGCTGTCAGTGTCTGAATCAATATTTCTGCCTCTACAATTGATTGATTTCTGTCTGTATGAAAGTTGAATACCTGAGCTACATCCTCTGGAATCTCCTGGACTGATGTGAAAATCTGACATTCATTGCTGCAGGTCCTTAAAGATCTTCTCAGATTAAACTCTAGTATCACTGCTTAGGAAATACTGACATGATGTCGCATCATCTGTGTTTTGCCTGTTTGCAGAATTAAGATAAGACAAGTGGCTTTCTGATGCAGGATGTTAATCCTCATTTCAGTTTCTGCAAAGTAAACACAAGTGAACAAATGTGTCAGAACAGTGCACTGCTAAATTAGAACCATTTACTGAAACAGCCGGGTCAAGTTAAATGTTTGAATTCATTTGCTGCATAAACTTGACATAGTGAACATTAAACAGGACTATACCAGTGGGTTTGCAAGTTTTATCTCTTTAGTTACAAATAATTTTTACACGCAGGTTTTAGATTTTTTTTTTTTGAGAATGAATCTTTTCTACTTTTTCGGGCAGCCACTTGTTTCCATGTTCCATTTGTTGTCCAGGATGATGTGAGTCCTGAAACTTGTTCGAGTTGAGTAATTTGTCACAATAAATGTCAAGTTTGCATTAAATTTCTCAGTGTCACTGCATGGTGGTATTACAGGTGACTTCACTCATATCCCATTAAGGCTTGTTACTAACTCAGCTTCTTCCTTTTCCTGTAGTTTTTTTTCTGCTTTCTTGCCCCTCTTCTCTTCTGCTGTCACTCTTTGCAGGTACATCTGCCCTCGGAGCTGTGGAGTCTGGGCCGATGGCAGTGAGCCACTTACTAATACGCCTTATGCCCACTAGGTCCTGTGGAGGCCAGTTCTGTATTGTAGTTGATAAGGTCAACATCATAAATGTGTTTTTAAAAAGAAAGCACGAAAGATTAAAAAGGCACAGTGTAATGAAAAAGTTTTTCAGGTGCGTGTGTGAAGTTTGTGCAAACAAATCTGTAGTGCATGTCTGAGCTTATCTACTCATTCTGCTTAGTGTCTGTGAGCAGTTGGAGATACTTATCAATTGAGTTTTGCTGATACTCATTAGCAGCGTGAACGAATGATTCCCAATCGTTGTACAGCTTTTTTTTTCTTCTGTAAATCCAGTGTCACCCTCCGTTACAGGTGAATATTTAAATCCCCGTTTATCTCTTTTCCCTTCTAGTGTCAAATTGTGAGAGAAGTTCAGAGAAGAGTAGCATCAATTACAGCAGGCACTCAGGTAACTCACTCACTCTAAAGACATTTCATTCACTCACGTAGTGCACTTACCCATTCTCTCCCCCAGTTAATAACCCAGCCGTTCAGTCTAGTATTACAGTTAATACAGTTCTCACCCTTACCCCCATCAAAACAAGGGGATGTCATTCAAAATAAGAAACTTTATTGATTTAGTATCAGGATACGTTTGTGAAATTCTTCATACAAGTTTTCTTCAGTCAAAACATAGCAGCGTATTTACATTTACATAAACATGTGGATAACCGTCCTCAAAGTAATTCTGTTCAAGTAAATGAGGAGCTGATAATGAATGGCTAAATGTGATCACATTAAAAGGAGAGCGAGCTTGAGTTTGATTCCATCTATGAGACAGAAGATATGTGAATGAGTGAAACAAAGTGTCTGTGTGCATTTATGACAGAGCTCCTGGTGCACAGTACAGCTGATAAACTGTTCTGCTCAGAGCCGGGCCCAGGTTTCTGAAAAACAAAGACAGAAAATAAATCATTAACTGTTGGCAGTTACTCCTGACACTGTCATTACATAACTCTTCTGACATGTTTTATCTTCATTAGCATGGTTTGTTGTGTGTAGATAGAGTCTCGTGGTTTACACTGGGACAATGTGAGGAAAAATAGAAATCTAGCTGCCGTATGCTCTACAAACCTTTTAAGCTTCCCATATCGGATGGAAGAGAGGAGTTTCTCTTTCTCTGCTTCACTTGAACACTGTTCATAGGCAGTCAGAAGACTGAGAGACGAGAGGAACAGAAAGATAAAAGATAAAAACATAGTTAATATTGTTCTATTCTTAACAGTGGAGACAAACTATGAAAACAGAAGGAGGGAATGGGTGGGTGAGTGCGTGAATGTCTATAATGTGTGTGTCTGTGAGTGAGTGAGTGAGTGAGTGAGTGAGTTACCTGTGTGGAGTGCTGTATCGCTCCAGTATGGCTGCTGCCTTGTCTCCGGACAAACCGCTGATCTGCATCAACTGTCTGGCAAACACTTCTCTCACAGTTTGACACTGGAAGGGAAAAGAAGTAAACAGGTATTTATATACTCACAAACACACCTGTAACAAAGGGTGAGGCCGGATTTACAGGAAAGAAATGTGTCACTGTAGGTTAAAACAGGTGAGTGGAAATGTACGTAGTGAGGGATTATAAAACACACCTTGTTTTTGATTGCCCCATGGTTGAACTCTGCAAAAGAAATGAGAGAGCAGGAGGGGTTCCCTCTCTCCTCCTCGTCACTGCCTTCGTCACCCTCCAGCTCTCTGGAGCGACAGATCAGTGTACGGTTCTGAAATAAAATAAGTGTCAATCATAAGGTCATGTGGTTAATCCTCCTCCAGTGTGTGTGTGTGTGTGTGAGAGAGACTGTCACCTGGTAAAGTTTAGTCAGGTACCGAGTCATGACGGTGAGGTAGGCCGCAGACTCCCTCACATCCTGGACTCTCTTCACAAAGAAGCCATCAACCACCTGCCACACAAATAACATACAAACACACACACACACACAACTTCATCTGCACAACATCAACAATCTCTTCTAATAACTTTTATTTGTTGTACCTTTCAGCTAATAGTGTTATATCCTCATATATGAGACATCTTTGCTTAACAAAAATTAGTAAAATGATTATTGTGTATCACTTAATTGACTAATTGTTGCAGCTCAAATCCCGAGTATTGGTCAATACTGATCCATGTATCAGTCAGACATGTAAGTGTAGGACTGTGAGCTCGTACCTGTGTGTTGACTATGGCCTGCTGCAGTGTTGTTTCAGGTAAACTCAGGTGGGAGGCAGCTGTCCCACACTCCTCTACCAGATAAACGGGCCTACGAAGACCACACCTCTTCAATCGAAACTGATGGAGGGAAGAGAAAACAGTAAGCAACAGATGAATGGATGGAGAAAAGAACTCCATGTTGGACCCTGATACTTGTAAGTTTTAATTTTTCATTACCGTTGTTTATAACTAGTAAATAACTGGTAGCTTTATTGACAAGGGAAATGTGCACAGCACACCGACCTTCTGTTCCCTGAAGCGTCCATCGATGATGCTACCACACAGGTCGTCCATCCTCTTCCTTTCAATGATGTAATCCAGGACCAGCTCCCTGCCTTCAGGGGCTCGCAACTGACCTGGGAGGATGGAGAGAAGGACTGAAGTCTTATGTGTTTAGTTGTGCAACACACTGATAACATTAGCACCTTTTCAGATTCTGATTACTTTTAAAGGCCTCCATGGTTCGGCTCAGTTATATTTTTCTGATCGTTTTAACTCTGCAGCTGTCTCTCTGGACTTTTTCAAATAAATGATGCAGCATACTGCACAGCAGTGGGTCCAGAACTTTCTTCTGCCGTTTTCCCCTTTGGAAGCTGAGAAAATGCTGTTAGCATGTTGTTTACACGTGTCTGTCTTTCTTTCTGCCAAGTTAAGTTAAAGCTGCTTCATTCTGAGTCTGTTCACTCACGTTCTCTCAGACATTTCTCCTGTAGTTTTGTCTTGTGTGTGCGTCTGTGTTACCTGGAACAGGTGCGACCTTTTCCCGAGCCACCCACAGGAAATCGCCAACATTTAGTTTTCTGATATCGTACTTCACTCCATTTCTCTGCAGCTCTTTGACCAGCTCCTGCTTACGGTGGTGGCTGCCGCTGCACAAACAAACCAGCATGTCATGAAATATGCTGCGGATGTGCACTGACAAAAACGTTCAGGATGAAGATGCAGCTTGAACACACTAATTTATACGTAAGTAAAATTACACACACACACACAGAAATTACAAATACATGATTACTGTGCAGTTATTTGACTGACACAGACACACAGTTCTCTTACCCAGTAGTTTCAATGAAGTCGACACAGAGTATAATTTCGTAGGTTCCAGGCAGAAGACATCCTCCATTGGGCTTTCTGCTTGTTGTCTGTGATTCCAGACCCGTCCCATCCACCTCTCTGCCTGGCTGGGAGACACAGGTTGGCCTCTCTGTAGGTCTGTGAAAAGAAAATGATTTGTTTTGCTCCAACAGGAAGACGAGCGCAATGTGAAGACCTGACTTATTTGGTGTCCACTCACTGTATTCTGCCCTGCTCCTTCTCATCTTCATCCTCATCACTACCAGTAAGGTCCACAACCCCAGGACCACTCTCCTCTTCTTCCTCCACCTCCTCTCCTTCACTCCTAACCTCCACTCCTTGTTCTGCTGACTCCAGTCGCTCAGCCAAAGCCAGACCCTCTTCTGTCAGAGAATACCTGAGAGACAGAAAACAGGCTTCAGTGTTTAACGGTTGGCACAGGTACATCACTGTGGTGGTATGTGTCCATGGCTAACTCTGTACCGTGCAGGATTGTGTGTCTTTATCACCAGGTTCTTTTGGATCAGAGTGCTGACTGAAGACCAGGCGGTGTACTTACTGCCTAGATCTGGCTACAGGCAGACAGACAAAATGAAGAAGGGAAGCTCAGTAAGTGAGTTCATATTGAAATAAACCTACTGCGCATGAAGATACACGGACAGGAAGATCGATACCAGAGAAAATCTTTTACTTACCACAGTAAAAGATTTATCACAGAGAAGCTGGGCCGCAGACTGTAGTTCCATCTTAAACATATAACCTTTACTTCCCGGGATCTGGAGAGAAAGAGGGTAGAGATACAAAACGAGGCCACAGTGCAACACTTCTGAAATATTTCAGCGGAGGCTGATGGTGAAAAGTGTACCTGTGACTGTCTGTAAAGGGTGAGCAGTACAGCATAACCCCCAGACCTCCTCTGAGGCACGTACTCCCTCTTCTTCCTCCCTCCTCCTCCTCCATTATCCTTCCCTTGATCCCCTGCAGCATTCCTCTACAAAGAAAGATGGATGACATGTCATTGAAGTAATCCACACTGATCACATATCAGTTTTACTTCCATCTAATTGCCGAATGGAATAAACAGATGAATGGAAAAACAGATTCTGGTCCCTCACAGTTTTCATAGTTACTTAATTTAATAATTTCTATTATCTTCTCTCTAATTTGTCTGGAAATTCTGTGATTTGTGTATTAGTGCGTCTTTACACAGTGCAACAAACCCTTTCCCTTCATTTTCTACCTTCCTGGATGGAGCCAGGCTGTTGTTGTCTGCTCTGCCAGGAGGGGGCGCTCCTTTAGGGACAGAATGAATGTGAGCGTCTGGACCTGGACCAGAGAGAGAAAATGCAGCCATCAATCTATTTTTAAATTCCCTCCATTACATCTGTACTTCATCTAGTATTTTACAGAAACTTTACCACATGATTCTTCTTTGATTGAGCCAGTCACTTAATGCAAACCTCAATTTCTCCATCCATTCATCTGTTTCTTACCGTTTTCTCTTAAGTGTCGTTGTAGTTTTTCATCCAGTATTTTACAGATGCCGTCTCCAAAGTTTTGGAGGATCTTTGCCTCTTTGGCGTTTTGTAGTGGGAGTGGATATTTATTCAAAGAGCTGATGGCCTGATAAAAGATAAGAACACATACACACAAATGATTTCTGTTAGACTGCAGCCTCTCCGCGATGTAAAATGTGTTTGAAAACTTTTCAAGACATTTTAAAGATGTTTCTGAATGATTAATGTTTCTCGACGTTAATATCAACTTTCATACGTCTACTTCGTTATTTTTCAACTTTAAATTTCTATCCAGTGCAGCCAATGAGAAAATTATATTAAGGTAAATTACAAATATATGTGGACTGTGAACAGTACATCCATATATGATTGTTTACACAGGTGTGTACTATGTATATACTATGAGTATACTAAAGTGTATGAAGTGAACAGATCGTCCGGTCCACCTTCTGGTAGGTGTACTGGATCTTCAGTCCCTTCTCTCTCGCCTCGTCCCGGAGCTCGGTGAGCCACTTAAGGAAAAGCGGGTTCGGGCAGGAGGGCAGGGCGCGTTTGCGACCCAACTGGACCGGCTCCGATGCGGGCATTCCTTTGGATCTGACAGGAGAGAAACAGCACTTTAAACTCCACCAGTCCCACTCCGGCGTGTTCAACCACATTTAACTAAAATAACACGGACAATACGTGTCCTGCGACTTTAGCTAACATAAGCTAACGTTAGCAGGCTCTAACTGGCCATCTGCCCTGTGTGAGAGTTTCCGCAAACAAGTCAACAAGTTTAAAAGACGCAAGCGACGTGTGTAGAGAGTTTTAGCGGAGAAAACAGCGAGGAAAGTTGCGTCTATGCCTGGAAATGCAGCTCACCTTCACCCGTTAAAGCTGCAGCGGCGGCTGGCGCCTTGTTTTCAAAGACACGGCGCATGTCCTTGTTGACACGGGTCACGTGACCGGAAGCAGGAGGCGGAGCGGAGACAAATTTAAAAATTAAAAGTAATAAATAAATTAATAATAATTTTTAAAAAATGAGTAAGAAAAGGATACATACAGAGATGGACAAATGCTTGAATGATAAATCAACGAACAGTAAAATGTGAAAAATACAAGTCAATTAATTAATTCGTTTGATAAATGATAAAATAATGATCAATGAATGACCAAAGGAATTAATAAATGCTACATTTTACCATACTGGTATTTTTGAGTGAAATTCCTGTCACTGTTTTTGCCCTGTGTGGATAAAAATATAAATTAAATTTTAAGTGTTTTGTATTTTTTAATATTGTATTTCATATATATGTGTGTGTGTGTGTGTGTGTGTGTGTGTGAGAGAGATTTTATCCACGATGGACTGTACGAATAACCAAATTATGTTCACCCTTCTTTAATACAATCAGTGCGAGCTGACTTTAAAGACCGTTATGTGGTGAATCCGCCTCCATGTATCCTCAGGCTGAAAGCAGCTTGCTGGAATCCTCCAACAAGACCAGACAGAGACCAGGAATCCAACCTCACCCTCTGAGCCACATCTCCTCTCTCTCTATGAGCACACACAGCCAAAAGCTTGGAGAAACAGCAGCCATCTGTTGTAGACTCGCACACTGGCTGAAGAGGCAGTTTTGTATTCAAATGGAACCAGGCTGCTGACACCATAAAAACACATGTAGTGATAAACAGGTTTGTATTATGGTCTCATGTTGGTGTTATTGGTCACCATCAGATGCTTTTGGGAACTGTTGGTCAGGGAAAGGGCAGAAGCCCAGTGGGTTGTTGGTATATCTGTTATATTTAAGTGTCATTATATTTTCACCAAACATGGAACTTCATGTACTAACCAGTGGCATCAGTTCGCAGCTATAGACTCCAGCATTTCAAGGACTCACTGCAACTGTAAGTATATGAGATTCTCACTGAGCTCGCACCACTTACCGCCTTGAGCCACTCCGCTTATCTGCTAGTTGAGTTATAGGTAAAACAGTAAACCTCAAACACGATCAGATCGAAAGGCATTCAGTAATGTAGGTTACATAATAAACACAATTCATTACCAAAAAAAAAGAAAACTCATTCTTGTGTAATATATTACTCCCTTTAATATAATTCTTTTCCTTTTTTTAACAGAAAAACTGTTGCTGTACAGAAACCCACTGGAAATATTGACATAAAGCATAAAGGCAGAAAAATATGTTGGTATTATCAGATGTGTAAATAATCTTATCCATGTCACAATCTTATGTAAAAAAAATAAGTAAGTCGAAGTCCAACTTAGTTTTGTTTGGTGCATTAATTCATTTAACACGAGCCATTTACAGATGCCCAAATCCACACACACACACACACACATACGTTCATAAATATACACACATATATATACAGTACATGAACTTTCCCTGTAGCAGTGTAATCTGAATTGTCATCCACATATCTTGTCTCATGTCCATCAGTTAATTCCTTCATCCATCGCCCCTGAGCTTATTTTCAGGCTCTCTTCCTCTCTACTGCCCTGCTGATCCGGTGGTATCATCACTATCAGCTCCTTGGGGAGAACCTGGCATGGATCCTCCGACTGACCCTCCCTCTTTGCCTGCCCCCAGTCCTCCTCCCACTCTCCGTGCAGCCTTCCCCTTCAACAGGGGACTGTCGGGGTGAACCGAGTGGAGATGGATCAGCAGGTCGTCCTGAGTTTCTGCCGTGTGGCCGCACTCCTCGCAGACGTAGAGCTTGTTGCGTCGCTCCTTGTAGGCGTACTTCAGGGTGACGCTATGGATCTTCTTCATGTGGGACTCCAGGGAGCAGCGCTGGGTGAAGGCCTTGTCGCACAGGGTGCACTTGTACGGACGGACCCCTGTGATGAAAAACGAAAAGATGTCATTTGTTTTCTTGCATTTGTTAAATCTGAGCAATTGTGTTAAACATCGAAGTGTGTAGCTACCTGTATGTGTGCGTACGTGTCTCTTGAGGTCAAAGGTGTCGTTGAAGCCTTTGCCGCAGAAGCTGCACAGGTGTCTCTTGGTCTCGTTGTGACACTTAACATGTCTGTTTAACATCCGCTGGTACTGGAACGTCTTCTGACAAACCTACATGCAGCAGAAATATTGTCAGAGCCGCCTGCCTTCACCTTTACATTCAACCACGGGCTTTATATTCACATATCATATGATATGTCAATATTATAATAAGTATTTAAAATTAAAACATTCTGAATTTCTGTTTAAAGCTTCAACAAAGACTGTTGTTCCAATCTTGCTGGCGTACCTGGCACACAAACGCCCCGGTCGTCCCAGCTGACGAATTTTGACTTTGACCTGCTGATCTGGTTACCATGGGGACCACCTCTGGGGCAGCTGGGATTGTGGTCAAGGCCAGTGGCATCACAGTGGCGTGTGGAGTTGAGGGTGGTGGGGTGGGAATGGGAGGAAGAGAAAGAGCAGAGGGATTGGGCAGTAACTCGCCTGTAGTAACCTGGGATGTGAAGAGAGGAAAAAAAACGTAGTGTTACTGGTATTTTATATTTTAACGGAACTTTTTATATTTTAACTGAATTTGTAAAGCCAATATTTTCACCACTGTAAATGAGACACTGAGCTGTCAGTTAAAAAAAAAAAACACCATCTGCCATCTGTAATTTTGACACTTGGATAAACATATGTCTGTTTCATTCCCCAAACTGGTCTCCACCAGCACTTTGCTCTGTCAATTCCTCCTTGTCTCCTCACCTTGATTTTGGATCGGACGTATGTGGAGCCGCCCTGCGACCTCCTCCTGACCTCTGACCTCTCCTCCGGTGAAGCCGCCGGACTCTGTGGTCGGCCCAACACCGTGCTGGACGGCAGCTCGGCGTGTGTTTGCGTGTCGGACACAGAATGTTTGGTGAGGCAGAGCGGTGTCGTCTCGGCGGGGCTGGCTTCAGCCTCCATCAGGACGGACGGAGGGAAGATGGAGACTAGAAGGAAAGAAGAATTGTGAGGATTTGCTGTTTGTCTTTGTCTAAATCAGTCATTTATAGCTCTTGCACTGTTGATTGGACAAAATAAACCATCAGCTTAGGGTTCAGGAAACTGTAAGAAGGATTTTTGACTACTTTTCGACTACTTTGGTAAATCATTATAATTAAACTGAAAAAGTTTTTAAATTCACCAAACTTTTATAACAACATATGATTTGTATACAGAACTGCAGGCAGAAAAAGACAACTACTCTCTTTACAAACAAGCAGAAAGAAGCACAGAGGTCAAAAGACGTGTAACAAAACAAGGCACAGGGATAGAGAGAGGGAATCCGAGCAAGACATTTCTTGTTCTGCAGAAGAGAAATTTCAGCCTGCTCCGCTTCATATTTGCACAATCTCTCAATTAGCAAACGTGCAGCTTTAAATATGTGTTTGTGTGTGTGTGTGGGAGTGTGGGTGTGGGTGTGCATATTTGGCCTATCCTATTGTTTTGAATGACTTATTTTGCACGCGCACATACATGCCCACATACACACACAACCATTACAGTTAGACTTGTCCAGCCAGACAGTCTTGCAGCACCAGATCTGTACCTTCCTCAAACAATCCACCTCCACAGAGGGTGGGGTAATAGTTGGGGTTAGGCATTTAGTTGTGATGGTTAAGGTTAGAGTAAGGGGCTAGGAAATGCATTATATCAATGAGTGTCCTGAAAAGCAAGGTTAGACATTAGTGCGTGTGTGTGTTTGTTGTGTGCAGGAGTCCACCATAACAAAACACTACTGAAAGAGGTAGACAGACAGACATCCCAGGTCTATAGTCATAGAAACCACTGAACCGCCAACATACAGGTGTGTGTGCATATCTTTGTGTGTGTGTGTTTTCAGGTAGCCCAAAGGCAGGTGTGGTTCAGTACAGCCAAGACAACGAATCAGTTGACTCTGCAGAGCCCCAATCTGATAAAACTCAAATGTCAATGCAAATGAAGCCGAACATCAAGCTATAAAAGATGAAGAGACACAACATCCGGTCTGTAAACCAGCAGAGGTAACGGTACACTGTGACACAGTGACAGCTATCAGTCTTTGTGGGTCTCTATAAAGACTTCACAGTGACTTAGGTCGGCTATAGTTTGAATTTTTTCAATATCAATAAAATAGAGCTGAAAATTTGGCTTGATTCTAATTTAAATCAGGAACTGCGTGAAAATGGTTTGATACCCAGCACTAACATTGACCTTATTTCCCCATACTGTTCTCACAATAACGTTCCTAATAAAAGAAAGGCACTGCTGCTACAGCTGCTCCTGCTACACACTGAAACACACAAATGATTCTTTGTGAATTCCGTCCGTTACAGGTACTGTGTAATAATGATGTGTTTTAAACTTAATTTTTAAGTGTGTAGAGAAGAGAATCCCTTCCTTTACACAGGTTTTTAAATCTTTCTTTATTGTTCTTGTGTGGTGATAGTTTCTGTGGTGACTGCTGCTGCCTGGACATTTAATCTCATCTTGTATTGTTTGTTCACCTCTCCTTCCCCCCTCACCAATGAATGAGGTGTGTGTGTGTGTGCCTTTGGAAGGTGAGGGCGTTCAAAATACCCCAACGTCTCTACTCTAATAGAGGGAGAGGGGAAGAAAGAGTGAGAGGGAGCGTTGTGTTGATCTAAATGCTCTTTGATATTTTCTTTCTATCCATTTAGTGTCGCTCAGCTGGGAGAAAGAATCAACAATCGGCAGATAACTTTATCAGCTACAGGGTGTGATTCTGTGTGCATGTTAGAGAGTGTGTGTGTGTGTGTGTGTTTGCTAAAGGTGTGCTGTCTGCAGCAGTAGGCTGTCTCTAGGGCCCGTTACATTTCCTTCCATCCAATAAACATTAACCTTGCAGCAGCCTTAGGACAAACCAAGAGCAGAAACCTTTAGTGTGATACGATGAACACACCTACATAGTTAACGTCTAAGGAGAACTAACGAACATGTTACATGTCAGCTGTTTAATCCATACAAAACCAGACTGTAACCTCAGAGTGACGACTCCAGGAAGTCACTGTCACATAACACAATGTAATACAACTTATTTTTACACTTTGATCATTGTGTGGATTAAATAATCAAGATATAACATGTTAGTTTGTGAGATTTAGAGGCGCTGAAAGTTGGATTTAGTTACCTTTGGATACAGCCAGGCTAGCTGTTTCCCTGTGTTC
Organism: Toxotes lorentzi; assembly: GCA_037833715.1. Lineage (NCBI taxonomy): Eukaryota > Metazoa > Chordata > Actinopteri > Toxotidae > Toxotes > Toxotes lorentzi. Next base: position 31,201 of record JBBMJY010028655.1, read on the forward strand.
GCTCGCTCAAGCATATTTACAGTACAGGCATAAAAGTGGTTAAAAAAAAAATGAAATAAACACGTATATATATATATATATACACACACACACACACACACACACACACACACACACACACACACACACTTATGTGTTTCAAGAAGTAAGAGGAGGGATATGACTATGAGGTAAACAGAAGCCGATTTGAGACTGATGACCCATCAGAAACGGGCCCTGGCCCATGTTTGTGGACTAGGAGATAAAAATAAAATCTTCCACCTACAAACACACACATACACACACTTCACACACACACACCCAGAGAGAGAAAAAACTGTCTAAAGTAATGGCATCTGGCGAATAATAAAAGCATTCAACACGCCTTTTTCTGAGGGCAATTATCATACCTCTGCGTGTGTGTGTGTGTGTGTGCGCGCGCGCCTGTGTGTCCTTCTGTCACACGCACAAAAAAACACACGTTAAGCAGGTACATCAAGTAACGGCACATACCAGAAACTTAAGCTGAGACCGTTGCTGGGTTTGGTGAGGGGTGTTAACTGTGCGTAATTACGCACGACCGCTCTGTTGTTGACCATACAGAGACAGATTCTCATCACAACTTTGATCTTTGGGTGAAAAAGTTTGAACTTTTCTGCAGCCGTTTTTCTTAAGGTCAATACTATCTATACGTGAGAGTTACGGGATCTCATGGAAATTGGTTCATTGTCCGTTGTTTGTGCTTAAAAACAAACGGAGGAAGCCCGAAATCCAGTGTCTCTGAAATTTCAGCGGTTCAGTTCATCCAAATATTCCGGCTTCGAACACCACAGAGGACGTAAAAGTCAATGATTAAAAGGTAACGGTGATGAGATGAGGAGAGAAAGACACCCAGAGAGAGGGGGAAGGGTGGGAGAGGGAAGGAGAGCGAGAGAGAGGTTTTGGGTGTAGTCCGTTACTTGTTATCTGATACCGACGTGGTCTTACAATAAAAACTCCGCCGATGGCAACAATGGAGATTGTTCTCAAGGAGAGAGAAGAGGAGTTGTTGGGAAAGAGGTGGATTCCCGTGTCATTCAAATGCAAAGTCGGTGGCAAACAGCTCGGCTGAAGTCAGAGCCGTCAAGCTCAAAAATGACAGTTAGCACATGTCAGCTCTTGCACTTCTTCATTCAGGACACGAAAACGTTATTTTTCTTTTATGCGTGAACCTCAGTGAAACCAGTGGGCCTTTTATTCATTTAATGTCCCGACTCAAAGCTTAAAAAGACTGATGCGTTTCTATCATTTTAAAAACAGCTCAGAGGTAAAGGAACTGAAAAAAATCAACGCCGTCAATTCAGTGATTCAATATTCACAGCCGTGCAGTGAGACTTAAATGGAAGGCCTCAATAAAAGGCCACGGCTGAATGACTTGTAAGTAGGGTGTATAATAGGCCTATATTTGGGCTACATAAGTCAACGCAGTGCTTGACTGTACAAGGAAGAAGGCAGCAATCAGGGTCTGAAGGTCGATGTGTGAAAAAGCAACGGGCCCTGTAATAGTTTATAGGCCTCAACAAACTCTAGAGTTGTTAAATGACAGATATGAAAGCAAAGGAAATATAAATACACTGACTTTTGTACTGACTTAATCCGTTTAATGTGACCTTTAAAGGTTACTTCATTGAGATTTTGATAAGTGAATTCTCCTCTTTGGATCAAATCAGGTTGGCAGTTTTGTTTTAACGCGAACCAAACATCAAAATGAGGCTTAAAGAGGCCAAAACATTAAAATACACAACTTCTCCCCGCGTGCAGGAGCTGCTCTCTCTCTTCACGGCCCGCTGTGTTTCCCGTTATTCGGTGGCCGCGGACCGCTGCCGCCCCGTTACAATCACTACCGGACCCTCTCCCCACCCGCCACACTGACATTCCTGCTGGTGCCAAACATTAACCCCGCAAACCGTGCGTAAACGCGCCTAAAGACGCACCAGGGCCCGCCACCACACACGCGGTGGTTGCTTAAAACAGAAAAACAACAACAGCAAATATGGCTCATCACAACAGCGTAGACTCACCTGGGATGTAGACGTCCCCTCTTTCATGATCAGGGAGTTCACTCCAGTTCCGTTTACCTGGCGAAACATTCGCCTTTTTCACCAAAAAAGCCCGCGGCATGCCCAATTCGTACTCAGCTCTGTGGATGGATTCGCAGAGAAGTGGTTTTTGGTGACGCACAGGTAACTGAAAGTTAGAAAAAGCAGGAAACTCCAAAGTTGGGGGAAAAAAGTGGAAGGTGCCGATCCCCCTCTTCTCCTTCCTCCGTGCACCTTTCTTCTCGTTTCGCAAGCTGTGCGTCGCTTTATCTCGTTTTTCTCCGAACACACCTTTTTCTCGAGCTGATTTTCTTCCCAGCTCTGGATCAAAAAAGGAAATGAAAGTCTTTCGGCGACGGGACAGGTGAGTCCGCTCAGGTGAGCAACCCAGGCAGGTAAAGGCGAAAATCACCAACAGCGCCTGGAAATAACGGGAGTGTGTGTGAGAGAGCGGACTAAGAAAAAACGGCAGCTATCCCTGATTACACACACACACACACACACACACACACACACACAGTCGACAGAGGTGGGTAACAAGCTGCACAGGTACTCATTTAAAAGCAGGAAACGGACACCATCGCGCATGCGCGGCAGAAATAACGGAGCTGGAGGGAGCCCGGGTTAGGCCTCTGTATTCCTGCTGAACCGGTTTACCCCTCCTCTCTCTCTCAGTCTTTCCTTTCCTCTCTTTATCTCCACCTCTTCTCCATTCCGGTTTAAGGTGTGGGACATGGTGGGAATGACTAGAGGAGGAAGAAAATGTAGGGAATAGAGAGTGTGCATGGAGGGGTTGAAGGGCAGTTACACGATATAGACACACGGGAACACACACCTATACACACACACACTTTCCCCCTGGAGAGGCAGGAAACAAAACAGAATACGATGAAAACATAACTGTAGCAGCATAAAGCTGTTTCTGTGCAGACCTGCTCAGGTTATTCCCATGAAGTTGTATTTGTATAATAATCTGGGCCTTTAGCTTCTGTAATAATGGTGAGCAGACACAAACCTACATGAGAAATTCACTGATAAAACTGGCACTGGCAAAAATAAAATCAGAAGTTCTAAAAAAAAATCCACAGAAGCCTTCTTCTATTCATTTGATCTTTTTTATTTATTGGTTTTTGTCTTTATTTGGTGCATAAAAGCTTCAAAAACATCCCTTTGTCTCAATGTTGCCTTTAAATCCCGCAGGAAAAATCAGAATCATGATGAAGAAGAGTGTAAATGAGCAAACAAGTAAATTCAACTCTGAAACTTTCAGTCTGAATGTGCTTTAAACAAACACCGAACAGATTATTTTTCAGATGTAGGAAGTGGCAGAGAACACAAGTATCACATTCATTTTAAGGCCAACACAGAATTAGTCATGCATTCAATAGTAAAATTCGTTTCTTAACTCTTTACTTTTCTCCTGTGGAAATTCAGTAGTTTTTAGACGAGCATTGAATAATTTATGCTTTATTATTTTTTCCAGTACTGACTGTAACCCCGACTAGAACACAAGTTTTGGGCATTTTCTGACATTTTGTAGTTGTAGTCAGTTGATTGACTGAAAAAATAATCAGCAGATTGATCAATCATTAGTTGCAGCAGTCAGTGTCCCAGTGACGCTTAATTAATTTAGTTTAATATCACAGCTAAAAGACTACCTGTAGGTATGTAAATGACCAGTTCGGGGATCGTTGTTTGCCCCACCTCTCCCTCCCTGCTGTGTGTGTTTACAGCCCCCTCCTGCTTCTGCACTGTTCTCTTGTCTTTATAATTAAACCAATTCTGTATCACACACACATACAAACACACACACACACTCGCTGGCTGTTCCCTATTCCCTAAATTGCCTCTTGAAACACCTGAAACCTACACACAGCAACCCACAGACAAGGAGGCAGAAATAAGGGCCACAACCGCATCTCCATTATTTGCCTTCACACATTTTAATGTCATCCATCTCTATTCCTTTCTTTTCTTCACTTGCAGCTCTGTTCCTTCTTCATCAGAGCCCTTCATTATCCTCACCTTTAACCATAAAACATAACAAAGCAAAGCGACGGAGTGGTTGTCCGTAGTTTCAGTTTCACAGCTGAGAAATAAAACCTTTTTGCCCTGCTTTGATTTTGTGTAACTGATCAGTCAGTGACTGGGTTGTGCAGTGTGGAGTTTAAGATGATGCACAGAAATCTTCTCTCTTCCAAAACACTCTACTCTTTGACCAATATCCACGTCTTCGTGAAGGATTAGTGCCTGACCTGCTTCAGAGTTGTGGGGTCAGATACAGTGGAGTTGTCATCACTAGGCTCTGATAGGGATCAACAGTGTGTAACTATAGAGGTTTGTTTTTCCACAGTTTTCTGAGGAAACACAGCCAATGTTGTGCCTTTTAATCTATAAAGAGTTTTCTGTTACTAAAATGAAAACCTTTTCATAATAAGCCTCATAAAGCACAAGTTCCTTATATTAAAAAAAGCCAATCACTTAAAATAATCGTTTGACATTTGGGAAAATAAGCTTATCGGCTTTCATGCTGACAATTAGATAAGAAAATTGACATCACTGTCATGTACATTAAATGTGCAGCTACAACGAGGAGACTGTTAGCGTAGCTTAGCATCAAGGCCAGAAACGGGGAAAGCAGTTGACCTGGCTCCGTCCCAAAATAAGAAATTCACCTACCAGCACCTCTAAAGCTCACTAAACTGAAATTTAAAAGGAGAGTCTCAGTTATAGGTTATAAACTGAAACTCAGAGGATTCAAATCCCAAACTGGGATCCAGAGAAACTTCAGTGGTAACGAAAACCCGGATTTCAGCTGCGATAACACTAAGGTGATGTGGATCAGTATGTTTCTGCTTTGTTGTTTTAACTCAGTGAAATTTTCCTCTTTGTCTAATATTTAGTCTCTTTCAGTTTCTGTGCACTTGTGGCGAGGTGTCTCTCAGCGAGCTCCTCTGTGCCACCACCTGCGAGGTTTTCCAAATAGACACAACATGAACACAAACCACAAGCAGCATTTGTCAGCTGTTAATTTCTGTGGCTGTCCAGAAGTCAGAGCCAGTTATGAAAGAGAAGCGTCTGATGAGAGGAGTGGTGCAGGATGAATGAATGTATGAATGGTATGTCGTCTGTGCTGTTGGAGTAGTTTGGTCAGATTAGCTACTCTACTCCTTCTCTCTTCTTTCGCTTGCAGCTGCTTCCTAACTGTCATCGATACTATTATCCCTTTTGTCGTATCGTCTTTAACCCTCTTTCTTGTGTCTAGACGGTTTTCGGATGTGAGTTTTGCTTCAGGTGATCTTCGGGCAGAAGGAAAGTGTGTTACATTTGCTTCCTCCCTGATTCTCTCTGAACCAGCCCACAGATTTAAGTCAGTTAAAAGAGAGATAAAGATGCAGAAAGAGAGGAGAGAAAACAGGATCAGGGGGAGCAAAGTGCACCTCACACCAGTTCAACCTGATCAGCAGCCTCGTGTCCGTCACGTCGTTTCTTTGTCTTCCCCCACCTCTGTTTGGAGCTTGGCCTGTAAGTGATGATACACACTGAGGTGTCCCGTTACCTGATACGACATAGCATGAAGCATGAGTGGTGTTTGATCTACAGAGTTGTTACTTTCTACATTAAAACACCTCAGAGTGTGTGACTGTACCCGTAGCTGTGCATGTAACATTTAGTTAGAAAAGGAGTGGACTCTTATTTACTGACCTACTTATTCCTGTTTTCTGACTTTCGATTCTCCTCAGTTCCCTGCCTCCCTCTGTCAGCGTCATGTCATTACCGTAGGTCAGTTTGCATACTTTATTATAATAGGCTTCGTTTTCTCAGCAGTGGGTGGGAGCACAGGTCAGGTAGCATACCTGTGTGTGTGTGTGGCTGTTTACACCGAGAAGAACTCATGTGATAACATATTACACCACTGGTCCACAGTACAGCAACTGTGGGCTGGCGTGTGTGTGTGTGTGTGTGTGTGTGTGTGTGAGAGAACACTGAGGAAAACAAACCTGCATTAAACAGAAAGAAAACAATATGTCTACAGACGTTTCACAGCTTATTCCCATCAAAGTTGAAATAATATAATAAAATGAGCAAAATAAGTGAGTTTCCACAGCACACACAGTCATTTGATCCATTGCTGTTATAAAATTATTCACCATAACAGTTTTAAAGTCCAGAAATCAAAATTCTGTGCACAACCAGGACAACAGATCTTAGCATGAGTCAGTGACCCAACACACATACTGTGGGTCAACAGATCTGTATCTGGTAAAATAAGACAGAGAGGACAATAAAGAAAGCTTAAGGATCCCTATGATTCTCCAGGGAGACATTCAAACCAAATTAAGTTCAGAGTCACGGCTCACGGAGACAGTGATCGACTTTTCTCCCTCACACAAGTGAGACAACACGATCTCCGCTCTGTTCAAAGGCAGATTTTCCTTTGAGTGTGAATTTAATGTAACTGTGACAAAATGCATCTCAAACCAGGTGTCCAGGCTAAATTATAGAAAACTGCACATTATCCAGAAAAGTCAGTTTAAGTTCACATCAGTCAATTTATAGATTTCTATCATGTGAAGTTAAACAAAATTAAAATGAAATGTCCACGTGGAATTTCTCTTCCTCCTTCTCTTGTATCAGGAGTGTGCATCTATTTCAGTTTTTCCCAAGATTGTCACAAGAGCAAACTTTGGCAAGGGTGCAGAAAAAAAACCTGTTCGCTTGCTGCTTCAATCTTTAGTCACCATCAGTCATCACATCAGTAGTTCAGGGCAGATTTGAATAAAGTCAATAAAGGAAATTCTGCGAGCTTTCGGTTTATTGTGTATTTGCTGTGTTGTGTTGCGCTGACAGCTTCTAATGCCTGTATCCTGTGTTTGTATGAGCACAGCAGGTTAGTTTTATTATTTATTATTTAGTTTTCTGAACTGTGGGCTCTCGGTTGGGTCTCTACCAGCTGTGGATGTACAGTTTCATGGCCTGCGAAACAATTTCCCCCTGAGAGGATGCAGTTAATCAGGATCAGCAGGTTCAGCAGTATCTTCAGAATCAGCCTCTACATCCCCAGATTAATTATTCATCCATGACGTGGGTGTCCGTGGATTTGTGAGCGTCCCAGACGTGAGTGGTGGAAATTAATTATGTCAAATTCTGTAGAGATAAATGAGATGGACTGATCCAGCATCGGAAGCAAGAAGCTCATTAGCGCCACCTCCTGGACCAGCAAGCAATGCGCTGAAGGACCCGGAAGCGGAAACGTGTCTTTCTTTTTGTAACCTCCCTCATTTATGGACGTGCTGTGGGAATGTTCCTGGTTCTGGATCGGCGTCTCGGCGGCAGCTTCACCGTGTTTCCCCCGGAGTCTTCTCGCATTTTTTCCTCTTAACGTTAAACCGCTGGAGTCGCCATGGCCTCTCGGAAAAGATCTCGCTCCCCAGTCGGTGACAACGACCTGCGGGACGGACGGACCAGCTCCTGCAAGCAGCTGCGGGCGGACCACAAGATCCACGCCGCCGCTGTGATCCTGGCGAGAGGAGGGAGCAAAGGGATCCCACTGAAGAACATCAAGAAGTTAGCCGGAGTGCCGCTCATCGGCTGGGTGCTGAGGGCTGCGCTGGACGCCGGCGTTTTCGACAGGTAGGTAAAATAGCTCATATGTTTAATACCCCGAGATCTGAAACGCTTTAACATGTATTTATTTATTATAATCTTTACGCATATAAACCTGTGTGTATAATCAAGAGCATCAAATGCACGTTGCAGGATGTGGATATGTAAATAATTCACGCTGTAAAGATGAAAGAAAGTGAATAACCTGGTACTCGATTTTATCATCATTGCTCTTATTATTATTATTATTATTTACAATGAATAATTTCTGGATTAATCCTAAAAGTGACTGACAGAACAAGTTTGTATAATTTATGATGGAATTGTTCAGGAAACCTGCTTGAAGCTGTTCACATCTTAAATGACAAACTAATGACAAACCGGTAGAATTAATCCTCCTGTGTTTCTCCTTTTCCTTCCCGGTGAAAACGTTATAATTTAGTTGAATAAATGAATCTGTCGGGTAATAACACAGTGTGTATGTGGCACTGGTTCTCTGGCTCCTGTAAGAATGAAGTATTTTAGTAATTCAGGAAACATGAGCCATGGAAGAAAAAGATAAGACAATGACAGATGGAGCATAAAAGCTCGAGTCAGACCAATAATAATAATAACAACTACGCTCTTGTTCCAAAGCGTGTGGGTTTCAACAGACCACGACGAGATCGAGAAGGTGGCAGTTTCCTTGGGTGCCAAGGTGCATCGCAGGAGTCCAGCCGTCTCCAGAGACACTTCCACATCACTGGAAACGATTCAGGAGTTTGTCAGGCTCCACCCAGGTACGCAAACTGTGTGTTCTAACTGCAGCTCCAGTGTGTGTGTGTGTGTGTGTGTGTGTGTGTGTGTTTAATCAGTGCACGGGCACAGTGCCGAGACACTGTGGCACATCCTTAGTGGACTTTGTTTTCACAGAGGTGGATGTGATATGTCACATTCAGGCCACGTCCCCGTGTCTACATCCGTCCCACGTGAAGCAGGCCTTAGAGAAGATCACGAAGGGGGACTTTGATTCGGTCTTCTCGGTGGTCCGGAGACATCAGTTCCGCTGGAAGGAGGTTAAGGAAGAATGTAAGTCAGCAGATGTTTCATGTGTTCTGCGGTGAATGTTGGCTGATTAATGACAAGACACTGCATCACAGTAAATCAGTGTCCGCATCAGAAAAGAGTCATGGTGGATTGTAAACTGGACCTTTGACCCACACCTTGTCTCTTTCTAGCTGATGGGTTTACCAGGCCGTTTAATCTGGACCCAGCCAACCGGCCTCGGCGTCAGGACTGGGACGGAGAGCTGTGTGAGAACGGCTCCTTTTATTTCGCCACCAGAGACCTCATTGTGAACCAGGGGCTGCTGCAGGTGATTGGGAAGCACAGCTTTATGTTTCCACGATTCAGGATTATAATAACCCGTACTGTTCATCATGTGTCTCCAGTGGTGACAGCTGTTACTCACAGTTCTTCACAGATGTTTGTGTACTTTAACATTTTTCATCATCCAGTCTCTTCTATTATTTCTTCTCTCTCTCCAGGGTGGTAAGGTGTGCTACTACGAGATGCTGCCGGAGTTCAGCGTGGACATAGACGTGGACATCGACTGGCCGGTGGCAGAGCAGAGGGTTCTCAGGTGAGAGACACACAGAAGTGCTCCAGTTACACACCTTCGCAGGTGGATTACTGAAGTCGATCATTTCCTGTGCCACATGTCCTGAACCAGACACAGCAGTCAGGTTAAAGGCCATAACTATTTTCATTTGAATGCTTCTTCCCACAGGTACGGCTACTTCGGTCAGGTCACTCCGGAGGTGGTCCGGCTGATGTTCTGCAATGTTTCCGGATGTTTAACAGATGGAAAGATCTTTCTGTCTGTGTCCAGCGAGGAGATGGTGTCTATCAACACCAGAGACACCATGGGCATCCGGATGCTGCAGAGCGAAGAAGTAGAGGTTGGATTTTCCAGCTGAATAAAAATCACCGCTGTGTTTCCTCATGTCGCCTCTTATCGCTCACGCTAACCTCGGTCCTCCTCCACCAGGTCGTGCTGTTGGTGTCCACAGAGGACCCCGTGTCCCAGCCTTTGGTTGAAAAACTGGCCAAGAGGATGGACTGCAAAGTCATGCAGGTGGGAAAGGAGCCGCTGAATGATGTGGAGCCGGTAATAAAGCAGAAGAAGCTGGAGTGGAAGGACGTGGCATACATGGGTAAAACCTTTGGTTATAGTGTTTGTCAAGATTAATGCTCAAGCAGTTTGTTGATTGAATCGATTCATCGACAGAAAATCCAACGTGACTCTCTGATTTTCTTTTCATGTGTGATGTTTATTTCTCCGTCTTCCCTCCTTTTCTCCTCTCAGGTAACGATAAACAAGATGTCAGCTGCCTGAACCTGGCAGGTTTGAGTGCAGTACCTGGAGATGCCCCTTCGGTGGCCTCTGATGCTGCCAAGTACACCTGCCACCGAGTCGGGGGAATGGGAGCCGTCAGGGAATTTGTTGAACACATTCTCCTTCAGAAGGAAAAGGCGAAGTCCAAGATGAAGCAGGACCGTATTGACAACACCAGCTCCTGATTTAAAATAAGAATTTTAAAGGTTAGTGCAGTTTATTCACATGCACATAAATAATAGAAGTAATTAAAATGTGATTGTGTCTGAGAAATGTTAAAATATCATATGAATATCCAATTTTAGATCATTTAAATGGTTCTTTTTTTAAAAAAATCAATTTGTCCTGTCAGTAATTCACTGGTTGGCTTTAAAATATGAGATTCTTTACCAGCCTTGGCTTGTTGTAGTATTTGGGGCAGAAGTCAGAACCGAAACTAAGATTTTATTTAATTTAGTTTCTTCCTGTGACTTAAATTCCAATGGATACGATCCCAGTCAGGTTTCATATCGTTTGTTATCAGAGATACAGCTTTTAAATATTTAAAATTGCTCTGGTATTTCAAATATAACGGGGAGCATTTAAACCCAAATATAATAACAAAGTCAGCGCCATCTTTACTGTGTCTCTAAACTCTGACACGTGTGCCCTTAAAGGAAGAGTTCCACATTTTAGGAAATGTGTTGCTGAGATGTGGATTAAGGGATCAGCTCTCACTCTTTCCTTCTGTTTTCAGCTTTTATGCTCAGCTAACTGCCGCTAGCTGCAGCCTGATCTTTACAATCACTCTTTCACAGGGCACCTGTGTCTGCTGCTGGGAAACCTCCCAGTAATAAACAGGAAGGTTAATGTGTATGAGTTTAAGAGATTAGTCTGTGGCCTGATGGTGTACTGGTTTCATACGGTGCAGGTCCTGCATTTGCACAGTTACTGAAATAAGAACCTGTATGTGCTGTATTTATTGATCCATGAAGAATGACAGTTATATGTGCTGTTCTGTTTTTCCACTGTTCTCTGTTTGATGCTTGGATGATTGTTTGGTTCACTTGTTGTTAATTAGTAGAAAATGTGATTTTTGTTTTCATTTATTTAATAACAGAGTAAACACTGAAGATGATTAAAAGTCTTGGTCTTGTGTTTTTAATATTCGCTGAGAACAGAACAGCAAATGTTTGAATCCATTAAAGGAACACTTTGACATCTTGGTGCATCACGGTTTTCTTGCTGAGTGTTAGATGAGCGTGTCACTCTTAAGAGACTTTGTTGAATTTGAACACAAACCGAAACGTAAATATGACCAGTTGTTGTTTTCTGGGGCATCGCCTGTTGAACCGGTTTCATAGTTTTGCCAGTGACTCAGGAGCCTTCTTGTCCCTGCCGGGCATCCAGCCTGACCAGGCACAGGCCAAGGAACAGTTCAGGCGTTTGTTTGTAGATGTGAGTGGTGGATGTGAGTGGTGGTGAGCTTTAGAGATGTTGGTAGACGGATTTATCTTAAGACAGAGTAACTAACTGCCTCCTGGCGGTAGCTTCGTTTTTCAACAGATCTTCTCTTCTAGCTCTCAGGAAAAAAGCAATAATAATAAGTGTATTTCCCAAATGTTCAGACTCTTCCTGTAACTGACCCGGTAGTCTGTCAACACCATTCCTGCTGTTGCACTCTGTGTCAGTTACACAGAAAACGCGAAGGAGAAGTTTAAACCGTGCCACTTCCTCACACTGGCTTTGGACAGGTGTTTGGGGAGGTGGCTCCACGCCTCAGTGCAATGGTCACACAAAAAGTGACATTCACTCACTCACACCAGTCAGAGGCTGCCTGCAGGGCCGGTGGTGAACTGCTGTATCTGGAGAGCAAACAGTTTTTGACTCTGACAGAGGAAGTTAAATAAAAGTGTATAACTGAACCTGGCTGTTGGCTGGAAAAGCTCATTTGACTAAGGTGAAGACTGGTCTCTTGTTTTTACGGATCAATTTGAAATGTAAAGTATAAAAGTGATCATCAGCAAATCCCATGTAAATAAATGCTCTATTTATTAATGTTTGTGGGTTTGGGGCTGAGGGCCTCAGGGGAGGAATCTACTGAAATATGGACAAACACACTGTTGGGTTTGAATTTTTTTATGGGATTTGTTGAAATCAGCTGAAAAGTCGTCAGCTTTAGGTAAAATTTACTGTTTTGAATGAAAGACAAGACATTTGCATGATCTGCACGGGGGGTGAGTCGGGTAAGTCAGTGACACACCTGCGTCTGATGCCGGATCGTGCTCGACCACATATTTGTGATGCAAACTGATGCTTCGGTTCAGCGGCAGCAAACAATCGATAGCAGAGCCTGGCGATTTCCATGGGGCAGCGTAGAGAAACCTGGTTATCCGTCTCTGCCATTGTCCAGGTTTCTGATTGTGACAAACAGAAGTTTCTATCCGAGTCGTCATCAGGATGAGGGCGTATTCATGCGTCTGACACAGAGATATGACGTTTTTGTTTGAACTTCTTCTTCTGGTCTTTTTCGGCTCACATTCATCTACATTTTCCTCATGTTCTCCATGTTTACCTCCTTCTCCTTCAATCTTTGTCTCTCCATTTGTGTCTTAGTTCCTGACCACTCATTATTTCTGTCATGCTGAGCTTGTTTGAGCAAGAGGTGGAGCTGTCATGTGACCTTTATAATGTCCTGAAGGGAGGGGTGCTTTTGCATGAGAGTGTCCTGGTAGAGGACGTATTCTGTGTGGATGACTCGTGTTGTGTGTGTGTGTGTGTGTGTGTGTGTGGAGGGAGAGACGAAGGAGATGGTGCGTCTTCATCCGTTTATTATTTCCTCTTGTTCTTTTGAATAATTTTATTTATAATTTCATGGTCCCATAATTTTTCAGACGCTCTATTTTTTTTTCTTTTTTTTTTTTTTAAACAATGAGCACTTTGTATTCTCTGTGTGTGTTGCTTTGTGGTTAAATTTCACATTAGGGCCAAGTTAAAACACACTCTGGATTCCTGTGCATTTACACAATCAGTATATTTTTCCCCAGTTAACTGGTCAACTGGTCCCCATAATGGATATAAATACAGTACATGAGTAAACGTCAGAGTTACTTTCCATGGCTGTGAATGAAAGTTCTATGGAGATTTATAATTTGTCTTTATACTGAAGATATAAGTGAAGAAGCAAACATTGTGTGTTTGAGCTAGTGTGTGTTCAGAAGGAGCGAACTGTTCAATTATTTGCAGAGAAGAGCAGTGAACCTTTCTCCACGGATGAAGGAACTCTGCCCCCTGGTGTTGAAGTCGTTGAACTACAGCAGTGAGTTTCAGGAGGAACAGAAACGTGTTTTACATAAAATCATTAGGTTTAAAATAATATTAATGTAAGTAATCATCTCAAAATAAATAGTGTTGGAATACAGAAGTCCAGATTATGGTAAAATGTGAAAACTGCTTCATTGAATGATCAGTCAATGATTTATAATAAAAAATCAAAATGTTTCACCTAAATGAATAAACTATTCACAGTCAGACACCAACATCTGCAGAAAGCATTTTTTTTAAACAGGCAAACCAAGAGCACAAGTATGTAAATCAAAAAGAGAAGAAGAAACAACAAATGACTTTGAGGTGTTTTCTGTCACTCTGTCATGTTTACTGGTGTGATGACCAGCGGCCCGTCGTTCTTCCCTGATTTATTAGTACAAGGGCTGAAGAACGGGAAGATGCATTCGGTGAAAGTGTCATTGAAAGTGTAGATGTGGATTTTAGCATCAACGTTGTAGAAAGACACCTGTGGAGCCGTGAGAAGAAGAAGAAGGACATTTGTTTTTTGGAAACAGAACTGGACCACATCATTAAACCTCATTAACCTGCCACAAATGGTGAAACCGGCTGAAAGAGAACTGTGATCGTGATATGTGTCTTGTTATGTCCACTTTGTAGAAGACAAAAGATTCTGCGTTATGTAAAATATTTTTCCCGTACTGCACCTGTCCTTTCTCAAAGTCCACGAACACCCCAATCTTGTGCGGTCGGAGGCTCAGCTGGACGTCTGTGCTGGGTTCAGTGCGAAAGGCGTATTTGTTCCTGAGGAGAGGAGAGAAGGGGAGGACGAGAGACAGTAAAGAATGGTTAACTACAGGAAAAAGAAGAATAAACACAACTGAATGAAAGGAAGAGAAAAGCACTTTTTCTCTGAGGTCACTGTCCACCAGGTCGACGTCTTACAGGATGCTGTCTCTGTATCAAAGGATGCTAAGAAGATTACATGTCACGTTGTGTTTAATTAACAGACGGCTGATGGAAAACTCACTTGTCTCTCAGGCTGAGGAACCAGTATCCATTGACTGGTGTAACTTCAATCTTCCCCTTCCTGTTGATTGACTGCTTGGCCACGCCCAGATCCCAGTCCGTCTTCCCTTCCACCTCCACCTCCACAGGAAGAAGAACATATTTATAAGATCGAACACTGAAACTTGATCAATACATCTTCGCTGGGGAGATCATCTTACCTCCCAGTAGTGCCTCCCAGAGAAAATCGCCTCCCTCCCCAGGACACAGACGACCCGGTCAAACCTCTCCGAACTGTGTGGAAGCAGCTGGTTTCGGTCTCCACACCTCACCTGCCGGAAGACAGTTTATCACAGGGACTCTGCCACCAGTTTTTATATGTATAAAACCTACCAAAAACCAGAAACTTCCTGAAGTTTTATTCTTGATTTCTAGACAGATTGTAAAGAAACTTCATGTGTATTTGTTTTTGCAAAAAAACAAACAAAAAAAAAAAAAACCAAAAAAACCCCACACCCCTCAAATATAATGTGAAAAAGAAATCAGCTCTGAATGATTAATTATTGTGTGTTATAAGAATTTAACGAGTGTCTCACACTCTTCATGTCCTCGGACAGAAGCAGCCTGGGATGAGCAGTGTTGGCGTCCAGGGTTATATCCACTGTGCACAAGAAAGGTGTGAAGAATTTCATTTTATCCATCATATTGCTTTTACTGAATTCAGTTTGTGTGAATGTAACATACCTGCATACTCCTGTATCCTCTTCATCCCTGCAGAACGGTAGAGATTAACATGAATATCGCCGACCAGTTTAAGGTGGAATGCTCGCATGACTGTGTGCAGTTTGCTGTATGTATCTGGATCTCTGTTATCAGGAAATTTAAGGTGGATGGCAGATGTTATTCACTGGTTTATGTATGAGTAGCCTATTTAAGGTGTAGGGGGAGTGGAGACTCACTGGGCTGTGCTCGGACCGGACTGGGCTCCAGTACTGAGGCAGGGAAACCTGGTTAGGACGAGACAAACTGTATCAAATGAAAGTGTTTGTGTTTTGCAGACACTAATATAAATCCTCTATATCGAGCTAGTTTCATGGCTCGAGATAGAAGAGTTTGATATTTATCTGTCATAATGAATTCTGCCACATGGGGGCGCTCATTCTGTGCTGCACAGCAGTCCGTAGTGCTGCTGTCATTGAATAAAATAACCTTTACTGTCATTGTGCACGTAGATTGTACCATGAAATTGAAGCTGATCCCCTTTTCTGACGTCAACGAGGAATATCAGTCACCACTAACCTACATACTCAACGCTT
Organism: Toxotes lorentzi; assembly: GCA_037833715.1. NCBI lineage: Eukaryota > Metazoa > Chordata > Actinopteri > Toxotidae > Toxotes > Toxotes lorentzi. The sequence continues at coordinate 46,830 of JBBMJY010028655.1, forward strand.
TAGGGTAAAATCTAAGGCTCATTTGTTCATCAGTCAAATCTCTGTGATGTTGCTTTTGGAAAGGAGCCCAGTGTTTTCAACATCACTGACCCTTTTCTGCGATGTTCCTCAGCTCTTCCTGGAACTTCTCCACCAGAGCTGCCAGCGACCTGTAGATGGTTCCTGTTCCCAGGTCAGAGTTCACAGACACCCCAGACCAGTCCTTAGTGGGTGGAGGACTAGACAGGACCGGGTAAGTCTGTAATGTAGGCGGAATTAAACAGAAGGATGTCAGATGACCCACAAATCGTCTCTGCTCAGATGTATCATCAACTTGAACCTTAGATTCTCACCAACCTTGACACAGTGACTGTGGTCGTCTGACTGGGCGAGCTTGGCGAGGGCGCTTTCTCTCCTCCGCAGTTCTTCGACCTCCAGCTCCAGCTGTCGTATCACAGCATCGGCCTGGTGCTCGGCCGCCCTCCGGCTTATCTCCATCACCTCCATCAGCTCGGCCTGGGTGAGCTCAATGGCGGACACCAGTGCAGAAAACAGGCAAACGCTGCCTGCCGTCTCTCGCTCCACCGCCAACTGAGAGTTAACATGTGTGATGTTTGTCTTAGATCCTTCAACACATTTTTGTTAAAGTAACTGTTTTAAGATTTGTTTTTATTTATACCTTTTTTTTTTAATTAGGTATAAATAAAAACAAAAAGTCAAATCCTTGAAAATTAGAGGTACAGAGGGTGTAAACCTCAAAAACCTGGGATTACACCTAACATTTGGGTGAAAGGTTGAGAGTCAGTGACTGTGATGAAACATTGATAAATGGATGACAGGAGGATTTACAGGTTTTCCCACACAACACTGGTATTTACAAGTATGTGACCTACCTCCAGCTCACTCACTGATATTCTGATCTCTTCAATCTTTCTGATTCTCTGTCTGATCATCTCCTGGATCTCCTGCTCTGAAACACTTAGCTGGGACTACAAACATACACACACACACACACACACATTAACAAAACGTAACTCAAAATGTCTCATCGCACGCTCAGGGTTAAGGTACAAATATACAGTAATGCCATAAACATCCTTCCAGACTGTGCTGCCCTCACCAAATAGACCTGTCTGGCTCAGATTGCAAAACATGAGGAAAATCCTGCTCATATCTCAACAATCACCTGCATTGTAACAGTCTGTGCCTTGTTGTTCTTCCTCCTAACACCACTGTTATCTGGTGAAAACAAAGAAACTAACGGAAAAAACTCCCCAAAGTCTGAGAGTTTCACAGCAAACATCAGCCTGTTCCTCGTCCCCCGCCCTCTGTTTTGTTTTCCTACCTTGGTTTCCATCCATTGATCTTTGACAGTCACTGTGTCGTGATCCTGATGGTGCTCGGTCTCACAATCAGGACAAATGCACACTCTGTCAGTCCTACAGTAAATCTGACATCAATGAGAGAGAGTATTGCACTGTCAAACCTTTAGCTGCCATAAAAATATGAACAAATGATCTTAAAGTCAAAGACATTAGATTACGGTGCAGGTTAACGCTCTGTACCATTATTCCCCTGTGGTGGATCTCACAGATGGGGAGGCTCTGGCTGCTCGCAGCCCCGCTCACGGTGAACCTCCTTCGGCCAGTGGAGCGGGAAAATAGTGAAGGAGGCGGAGGAGGTCCAGAGGTGTGGTTCAGGGAAGAGATCGGACAGTTGTTTGGCACAGAAGAAGCCAGAGGGGTTGTGACTGGTGAAAACAATATTGGGATGGAGTCACCTTCCAAGGTAGAGGACACAGAGATTGAGAGAACAAACAGGTGTTTGTCCAACTTAAAAGATGAGATAATACTCTAGCAACTCTAGGTTGAATCCTCCTTAAATAAAAAATATTATTATATTATTACCAGAGAACGAATCCCACTAATGTCAGTGGTGCCTTCACTGTTCTTCTTCTGGTTTACAATCTAATACGTGTTATTTGATCATTCTAACATAGTGAACTAAGATGGTGAACATGGAAAACATGCCCGCATACCTGCTAAACACTGTGACGTCAGCATTTACATTCTCACCTAACCGCTGGCATGTGTGGACGCTTTGTCATGGGAAAGATTGCCGCTGTGCACCACAGCTCTGACTCACATGACAGGAAAATCATGTTTCTTTTGCAGAGTGTGCAGCTAAGCTGAGCCAACGGCCTGCTGACCTCATATGTCACTGTGTGTGATGAACGAGTATGGGATTATGATAAAAACACCAGCTCCTTTAGGCCACACATGTTATTTATGTGTAAATGTAATGTATTTTTGAATGAATGAAACTACACTGAACCCTAATTCATTGACACATCTGTTTGTCTTACTTTGAGATTCAGCTTTATAGGTCAGCGTCATCTGAGGCTTTGGCGGAGTTTGAGGCAGACTCTTCTTCAGCTCATCAAATAAATCATCAGGGATGGCTCCATCTCCTCCTCCTCCTCCTCGAATTCCTCCTCTCTTCTCCCTCCCCAGTACTCCGTCTCCCCTCATGGATTTAAACTGCTCAGTGATCTCGCGGAGCGTCCTGTTGATCTGGAGGTCCGGTCGCTTATGGAAGGTTTTCTTACACAGAGGACACTGGCAAACCTGAGAGACGAGAGGAGGAAATGAACTTTGGTTCTACCCCCCAGTTTGTGCCACAGAGGCAACTATCAGTTTCTCTGAAAGATGAAAACATTCACACACCTTAGATCCTTCCCAGTATCTGCTGATGCAGGTCATGCAGAAGCTGTGGCCGCACGGTGTGGATGAAGGGTTAGTGAAGACATCGAGGCAGATGGAGCACTGGAACTGCTCGTCAGACAGAAAACTACCATACAAAGACATCCTGTGGGGAAAAGAGGCAGAGACAGAGGGAGGTATACAGCTGTGTTTGACGAGCAACAAATACATAGCTACAGTTTGGAAAAATGCATGATCTTGGTTCATTATTGAAGAAGTAAACAGTGATTTGAAGCATCACATATGAAGAGCACTTTGTTGACATTTAACCAGGACTACTTCAGCTTAATTAACCACTGTCTCCTTTGTTCTGTCCCACAGTCTTTGCATTTTCAGTCACACGGCGGAGAGAGAATACACAAAGGGACGAAGGAGTTACGTAAGGAGTGCTGTCAAAACAAAATAGTAAAGTTAATAATTGGTTGTTTTTTCTTGACTGTTTTAAATGGAAGTGTGACATAGTCAAAGAGGTGAGGACAGGGAAGAAAAGTAGAGCAAAGGTCCCACACACACACACACACACACACACACACATCCCCTGTCACCACAAATCAGATTAAGATGATCAGAAACTTTAGGAATGAGGTGGTGCAAGATTCTGCTCTGCATTATCACGTACAGTGCACATAAACACACAGGAACGTTTTGAATGGGTTTTTTTTACATTCTACTGAGAAATGATTTTTGTACAGGTGATATTTGAGTTAAGATTAAATCAAATGGGGCAATGCATTCAAAAAACAACTAACACCAGACGTACAATTTCATAAGCAGCAGTGTCTGATTCTGCTCCATTATCTATGCCATCCATCCACTCTACACCTGCTTATCCTGTTCCAGTGTGACAGATGGCTGGAGACCATCCTAGCATGCTCTGGGTACACCCAGGATAGTTTACACGCCTTTTACAGAGCTTACATATACAGTCCAGACATTTATTTTGAGGTTGTGGACGAAAACTGCAAGAACCCAAAAGCGGACGTGAAAATCCACACAGCCAACAGAAACTAAAAATTAACTAAAAGAAACGAGATACACTATTAGATACCAGCAAAGTAAAGAAATGGAACTAGTTGGAATAACATTTTAATGACAATAGCACCTAAAATATGCCCCATACTCACAAAGGACTCACGCACAGTTTGATTTTAGGCTGAAGATCTCTGATTGCTGTAAAAGCTTGAATAAGTACTTGTATTTTATTTTTTGATCATAATTTGGTGTTTACAGGTGCTCCCTGTATCACACTCCTACAACACTGTGGGACTCATGATGGACAATTTAATCTTTCTGATTTCACACCATGTCAAAGCCTGGCACCTGCTTTACCCACAATGCGACTTGACCACAGACACTTTGGTTAGAGAGTTGGTGCGATGTGCTAGTAGCAAATAGTGTAGCCTCAAGCTGCTACCTTCAAGCGGAGATGAGGAGCGAGCTGCAGAGGTCTTGTTAGCTCACTTCCTTCTAGCTCCACGGCCCCAGACCATGATGTGTAAACTCGGTGGAGTCCCCCTTTAATAAATGTTTAAATGGTCCTCTCTAAACACAGGCACATACACAAATATACCCTGCTTATACGACCTTTGTGTACAACCATGCACGTATGAAATAACCGGCAGTTTTTTATTAAACTATAGCTACACGTTCATCAACTTTACTACCTGTAATTATTCCGTCAGCAGCTCAAACAGGTTGCAGGTTACAGTCAGAGAAACGGAACAAGTGTCTTCAGACATGACTGAATAACCATAAGTAACTTTTTAACTTCGAAGTCTGTCAGTTGAGAAGGTCTTTTTTTTTTACTGGTTAGAAAAAGTGTGGTTTTAAATGAACTGTGTCTGAAATTGACTCGTTTTATTTCTCCTCATAGAAAACTTGCTCTCTTCCACATTCTCTCTTCCTGTACATCTCTCTGTACAGGAAGAGAGCATGTGGTTTTCCAAGTTTTACCAAATTTCTCTGCAGCTTTGCACCGTGAACCTTTGAGCTTCATTCCCCTGAAGAAAATAATTTGCACTCGAGCGATCACGAGTGAGCATTTATACCAATCACATAATATCATTGACTCAGACATGATCATAGAGAAAAGAAACGATTAGAGCTGAGACATGATGTCTCAGTGTAGGCTGAAGAGCCTTTCAGAATAAAACACTTGACTGGAGTACACTCTCAAATATGCTGAATAATGACTGAGCCTTTTGACTCCTACTATAAATTAGTCTCTAAAAACACTGTATCTCACTGGTTACAAATGAAAGAAGACTTCCTCGCTCCTGGGTTCATTGTGGGAGTTTTAGGAAATAAATTTCCTGATGAACTTCAGTTTAGAGCTGAAACGATCAGTCAGTTAATAAATCAAACACAAACAGCGACATGCTCTGGTCCCAGCTAGTTCTTTGTTCGTATCTGTACAGCTTTCTTGGGGATTTGAACTGTTGGTCAGACAAAATAATATATTAAAACTAATTGTTTGTTGCATATTGAAATACTTCAAATGAACATTAAACATGAAATAAGAGAAGAAAAGCTGATACCTTACTGCAGGTGAGATGGTTGATGCAGGTGTAAAGTCAAAAAGCTCCACAGATGTACGTGCTCTCTTTCAGTGTTATCTATGTTGTGTGTATCTTCAAAGGTCTTATCTTGATCACTCACACTCTTGCTTATGAAGTGTGTTTGCTTCTCAGGCTGTGAAATATAAAGGTTTGTAGATGAGGGCTGTGATTTTCCTTTACCTGTCAAAAGGAAAGTCACACCACGCCCACTCGTCTGTTTCTCTGTTTGCCAGGTCAATGCAGGCGGACTGGTTAATGTGAGAGAATCTCTCTCTCTCTCTCTCTCTCTCACACACACACACAGTTCTCTACCCGTGTTTCTCTTGTCTCAGGATGGGTCATAGAGGGTTTCCTGGAATCATGGGAACAACATGCGAATCATTTTTCTTAAGCACTGAAAAGAAGAAGGCTGCATCTGATATGATAAACACGATTACATGGAAAGACTGTGATCATTAGTCACAAAATGGCTTTTAGGTGTATATAGCAAAACACACACACACATATATATGTATATATATATGTTGTGTATATATGTTGTGTGTGTGTGTGTGTGTGTGTGTATATATATATAACATATAATAATCACTTTATTAAAAATGCTCTAATCAATATGTTCATATCAGCAATGGATGAAACAGTTTTGTATAACATTTCGTAACAGTAACGTGTCTTATTAAATTTTTTTCTCTTTTCTCTTCTCACCCTGCAGATCATCATTTCTGTCTTTGTAACTGTTGCTGTACCACTAATAACTTTAATGGCAACAACTGCACCGGGACTCTTCACGGCTGATATAGAGAGCTGTGGGAAATGTGAACTCTGTCACCTGCGTGTGCCTCTGTGTTTACGATGTGCATTTTTGTGTGCATTGGTTTGAGTGTTCGGACCGGCGTTGTCTGACATTTTTCACGTTTCTCATTCCTCTCGGCTAATGATGCGCTGCTGCCAGAGCAAGATAAGCAGACTCTCAGACGGCGTGTTCCCGAGCAGGATGCTGGGCCTCGTTATAAAACAACATCTTTAACCAAGCTGCTGATTCAGTTTCTGAGTAATTCCAAGCTGTGACACATGCAAAGAGTTTTTCTGAGAAAACAAAAAAAAGTTAAAAATAAAAACAGCTTGTTTGTAGTGGGTGTTGACGCAGGTCAGTTTAGTTGCTATCCTGTGAAAACTGTCTCCAAAATGTTGGTAACACGTAACACATGTTTTCAGACGTCCTCATCTGAGAAATTCAAAATGTAGTTTTACAAATATGCTGCTAAATGCTCCACACTATGTTCACTAACTCTTATCTAACTGCGTTTGCTGTTGAACTGTGGGTTTTCAGAGCTTGACCTCCAAACACCCTGCCCTGTCCCTGCTCAACAGCCTGCTTTGACTGAAACAGATGAAACTCTCCTCAGCTCCAGTGATCTGCTGCCCCACGTTAATAATTAATCTCTGAAAAAAACAGTCAGTGTTTCAGCCTTTGTCAAACTGCTCAGGCTGCCTAAACAAATAAAACATGGCTTTAAATAATGACTCATATTTTACTGATTGTGTTCTAAATTTTTCTAAATTTTGTATAACAACGTGTGATAAATACATAATTAATAAAGACCAATATTAGTTGAAGTAACACCTTGTGAACACAACTACAAAAGAGAAGCTGAAGAAGTTGCTGTCTCTGGGTTATTTATCTGTCTGCTGCATACATTTCACTGTGGTAACTTTATGAAGAAGTGGGTTTCATTAACGCAAAATCACCATGACACAAGTTCTAACAGTCATTTATTCAGCATAAAACATAATTTTATAACATTGTTTTGTTCCGAGTGAATGCAGATCGATATCTGGAGTAATTAGGGGAATTTCAATCTCGCAAAATTATTTAATTACACAGAATTTTGTGGGATGTGTTTGATAGAAAACATCATCTGTGCAGTTTTACTTTTCTGGGGCAGAGTAACCCCCGTTTCTCAACACCTGAGCATGATTGTGCCCTTACTTGATTTGAGTGTTAACTCTAAACTGTCTAGACTGTTTTCTCTGTGACCTTTGTTGTAGGAGATGAAAAGAGCTGGTCATTCTCTGTTCTGCACCGCAGCACAAGATGGTTAAAGCCACAGGGTGACACTGAGAAAGAAGCTAATTCTCTCTTTCCTCGCTCCACCTCTTCTGCTTTTTTTCTCATATAACCTCTTTTCATTAGTGATTGTTTCCTTATTGAAGGTAAATGCCACTTTCAGTATCCTCATCATCTTCACCATGAAGACAGTGACTGTGTCTCTACTTCTTTGTGCCGTAATGGCTCTGACCGGAGCGACTGGTAAGTGTTAAGCCCAAAGTTTTTGGGTGTGTGATGTGCATTGATCCAAAGTGATGTAGCATGGAGACCAAACAGATGGGAGCCTCACCACAGTGCCATCAAACACACTGACTAATGCAGATACAGTGCCTTTCTTTCTTCTCTATTTCCCTTCAGCAAAGGTTAACCTGGTCAAGAGGTCACATCCTGTCCATTGGACTGTGATCAAAGGGCGCTATTTCCACTACGTTGCAGCGCTGCTGAATTGGGCTAATGCTGAGGTAATCAGGATAATTTGGATTCAGTGTGTGGATAATTTGGAGTTTTTGCATTTTATAACTTTGAAGTTTGAAATCTTTCCGTGGCATTTCCACTTTATCCTCTCTGTAGAAAAACTGTCAGGCCTTGGGTGGAAACCTCGCATCGGTGCACTCCGCTGCTGAGTACCGTGAAATTCAGGGGCTGATAGCCAAGATCACAAATGGCTATGGAAGAGCATGGCTTGGAGGCTCCGACTGCCAAAAGGTATACTATTTTGTCTTTTGAATATCATGTATTTATATTTTTTTTTTTAATTAATTCAGTTTTCAATTCTCTTGTGTCTTTTAGGAGGGTGTTTGGTTGTGGAGCGACGGTACACCTTTCACATATCAGCACTGTGGCAAGTTTGACAACCTGTGGTGGAAGCAGCACTGTTTGCAAATGAACTATGGAGGTAAATCACATGAAACACATCGTTTCTCTCAAGTGCTTTACGTATGAACAGTGTGGATGATGAAGGGAAAAGATGTTATGAACATACAGTATGTTAGTGATGTGATGATGATAGCTGTCAAAAGTTAACCTTTAGCATACACAGGATAAATGTGTGTCGTCAGACAGATTCAGCTTTTGGGTTCTGTTGTGTTTAGTGACTCCTGTGTTGTTGTCACTCACAGAGAACAAATGCTGGGATGATGTGCAGTGTTCCCGCAAGCTTCCATCTGTCTGCGCCAAAAAAAAGAAAACACTCTATGGCTGATACAGAACCTGTGAAACGCACACACTCCGCTGGACCTGTGTTTGTGTTTATATTTGCAAACTCTTGTCTTTAGAACATCTCTCTCATATACAACATAAATAATCTATGCCTCATTTTTCATCTTTACTGCCGCTGTACTGCTATTTAAGGAGCGAAATGGCAAATGACATAAACAGGATCTGGATTGTCTCTTAGGCCGCATGTCTCAAATGAGAGAAGACTGAATGTGTGATGTGAACAATGCTTTTCCCTCAGGTTTTATCCTGGAATGTGAACTGTTCTATTTCTTTAAGTGAAAATAAAAAAGCTCAAGCAATGAAAAAATCTGGTGTGATAATCTGTTAGTGGTTTAGCACCCATGCATCAGACACTATGTCAAGATTCAGATTAATATGAATGAATGAATGAATGAATTCCAGCATCCAAACCTCATAGACCTTTCTGAAAATGATAAAGAAAAAACTTTATTTGACACGAAACAAATAGAACTGTTCCTTTCCATTAATTATATTTCCTATAAAACAGAAATCCAAATAAATATAATACAGATGAGTTTGGCTGAGTTTTTCTGCCACAGTCTCGTTATAGAGTGTGACACATGAGGGAAATTTGAATTCCCATCCAGCCCAGGTTTGATATATTATTTACTCTGGGAACTTTTGTCACCAGTAACACTGTGCTCTTCGGTCATTTAACCACTTCAGTCTGAGGTGATGACTGGCTTCTTCACATTCCTTCCATGGCGGCCTTTTTCTTCCTCTCAGGCTTCTTCTGGTTCTCAGTTCTGTTGTTGCTGTTGCTGTTGTTGACACTGCAGGCTCTCTTCATCTGGTACACCACCATAGCTGCTTCGTCAGAGAGAGCCTGCAGGGGAAGGAGCAGATAAATGAGAAATGTGTAAGGGACCCCATCTACGAACTGTTCTACGTGGCTCACAATCCGAAATTATTGTCCCCCTTTCAGAATTAAATGCCTTGTTTAAAAGGAACTTTTCATGTTTAATGGTTCAGATCACAGGAGACTATACTGTTTATATTATGCACATATAAAAGATATTTAAGCGTATTTCATGTTCTTCTGCACTTGCTGCCATGTTGCCAGACACTTCTCACCCTCAGTGGTCACCATCTTTGGTACGTAGTGGAAGGGGACGGTCCACCAACCTATTTCCAAACTTGAGAAACAGGTCGAACGCCTTCGTTGATAAATAAAGCGTGTGATTACCTGGGACTCTGTGGTGATTTCCCCACAGATTGTCGTCATGGTGTCCATCCAGTTGCCATAGACACTCTCTTGCTTTTGGATTGGCCTGTGCTTACTTCAGGGCAGAAAGAGAAAGAGTGTTACCAAGAAAAACACCCTCAGTAAACACACTCACACACATATTCATAATCGTGTTTTCATCATTTGTCAGAGGAAGTTCAGAGGTCAGACGCTCATACCTGATCTGTTTGATCAGGCCTTGCTGTGCTTTTAGCAGCCTCTGTGCTTCGGGCACTCGACCCTCCATGGTTAAACTGGCACAGAGCTGAGCACAGTGGACGCCAAGCACTGCCATGTTGAAGCTACAAGCCCAAATCCGACTTCAGATAGACAGAGGAGATGCAGTAAAGACAGGTAAATCATCTCTGACTAACACGAACACAGCAGATCACAATCCTCAATGCTCGGGTTCCAATAGTTATACTACAAATTTCAAAAACATTTTTAAACTTCTGTAATGCACCGGTGTTTGAGATTCATGTACAGACAGCTCTGGAGTTTTTTACCTGCAGGAGGTAACTGGTCGCTGTTCAGTAACGATGCGAGTGACTCTTTGTTGGTCTCTGGTCTTGAAGCTCAGCTGGAGTTGGAATGGGAGAATGTTTCTCTGGAGGAAAACTGACACACACACACACACATCTTTCAGTCACAGGAAATGCTATATTGCTGTTTTGTTATTTGTTGAGTTTACCACCTGTCTTACCTTCCATGAACTCTGGTTTGACAGCAAACTGGAAGGTGATCTCTAGGCCCTTGGTCACATTCCCTATCTCTCTCACCAGTTTGTGATTGTTTTCATCCTCGTAGGGAAAATATCTACAAAGAAAGAGAGAAGAGAGAATTAGGGATGGATATAAAAGAGCTATGCTTCTCAGGTGTACATGGAAATTAATAGGGAAGGGATGAATGAATGGATATGGAAAGGGAGATAAAATAATGAGTACTTTGGCATCAAGGCTAACTGGTTAGCACGGAGCATTATGGCGTATATCTTCTCCTCAGTGGAAGATTTACAAACTTAACAACCTGAAAAGTTCCTGTTGGTGTATTTTAAATGTCAGTCAACACTCACATTCCATCAGAGGCAAGCAGTGTTGCTGTGACTCCTGTTGCTAGGACGTTGTCCATGGAGGCTGACTGGATCTCTGTTGCAATGGTACCAATGCTCACAATGTTCACCTGTGCAGGAGAGGAAGTTTAGAAAAGAAGCGAGGAAACTGAGAAAACTGTTCCCTATGATGGATTATCAGTTTCTGCTGGCAGCTTGTTTGTTGAGCTACTGGTGATGGGAACACACTGTTAAAGCAACATTTTGCAACCGTTTTACCTTAAAACAAAAACTTCAGAATCATTCTGATGGTACACTGAGTTGTATTTGGGAGAACGGCGCCTCTTTGGGGAAGAATGTAACTTGGGATTCTCAGTAAGGGTCATCATGGCACAGATAAAGACATTTGGTCCTGGCATGTACATTTTCGCACACAGCTGTTGTGGGTTATTTTCGGTCAATCAGATTAGCTGAATGCTGACTGGACATGAGTGGACAGCGTGATTGTTGCTTCTAATGGTTCGCTGCTTAGCAATATTTACGTAGTAGTTAAACAACCATGAAAATAAAGGACTTGTACGTCTTCTTGAACAATATTTCAGGTCAAGTAATATATCATCATGAGAGGGAAGTTGGTGGATGTGTTCCTTAGTGCCAGTAGTACTTATGTGACTGTATGTGTGTGTCTCACCCTTCCTCCAGTAGTGTCTGCTAGTCTCCCAACATCAGCCAAGCGACAGTCTGTCCCTTCAAAACCCATTACTGATATTATGACTCTGGGTGAGGAGATTTATTTTTAATTAGTTATTATTCATTTTTATTTTTTGATTTAATGAGGTTAGTTATTATGAGATTTGTGTGTGTGTGTGTGTGGGTGTGGGTGTGTGTCCTCACCCACTCGCCACAGCCTGAAGAGCCAGCTGTCTGTAGAAATATGCCGTGAGGGGAGAAGAGGACAGAGCGGGTGTTTGCTCCATCTCTCCCAGTCCAATGTTGGCTCTGCCATCAGTGCACAAAATCACCTGTACAACAAGATCAGGAACTCCATTACCCACAAGTCTTTGTTTTTTTCTGTCTGGATGTAAGTTTATTTCAGCTGAGCTGATATAAACAAAAAAAAAAAAAAACACAACTTATAATTCTGTCTGTATGGCAGCAAAATTAAGGTTTCAAAAACAACAAATGATTTTTTCATATATATTGTGTTTTTATTTTGTATAACTGCCAACCATTTTTTTTCGCTCAGGCTAACTCACCTTTGACCCAGGGTACCTTGACGCCATAGCAACTGAGGCTAACGCTGCAGGACCAAGACACGTGGCCCCATGTTCCCTGAGGCTGGATTCCATGCAAATAATGAGAGGTTAGAGTTGTGTAAAGAGAACTTAACCTGCCACACACAAATCCGCTGTCTTCACTTACTCTTTGACTCTTTGCATTAGTTGTTGGTGGGTCTCAGCAATACAGTGTGGGATGCTGTAAGCCACACTCTGTTGCCATATGTGGTCATAGTCAACCAAAGCCCAGTCCCTCAGAGTGAGAGGAGTACTAGTACCATCACCATATATTACAACCTTTAACAAAAAAAAAAAAAATGTATGAGAAGATGGTTAGAGAATCATAGGAAACAGTGTGGCAGAATTGATATTACATTTTTTAAAAGTATGATCTCACTCTTTTATTTTCATTGGGACAAAAGTCATTGGAGATATTGCTGTGTTTGCCCCCCGTCTGAAGAAACCACCTGCTGCCATTTACAGAACAAAAAGCAGAAGAAAAAATAGCTTCTTCTGCAGAGCGTAATAATTCACCACCGCAAACAGGAAGTCTTCTCTTGTTTTTGTTTGACATGATCAGCAGAGTGTTTTTATATTAGCGCTGTATGACGCAGCCTGTCAATCACCCGACATCCACAAAGAATAAAAACCAGTGGACGTTTGAAATGTTTGAAACGGGGACGTACATCCTGCAGCTCTATGGAACCTGGAGTGAGCCAATGGAATAATTACATCCTTTTTCACCATTGATTAGTACAAACTGAATCACATTTTAAACTGCAATTAATAATTCTTTTTTCTTATTCTGTCTCGGGATTATAAAGTAATAGCTTTTGAATTTTAAAATGGGGAAATGTACTTCTCCCACCTCATCACCGAATGTCACCAGTGCCACTCTCCGGCGGGGGGACTCCTGCAGCATGGATGTTAGCACCCTCTGGAGAGCATCCTGGATACCCTGTGAAAACAGGTACCAGCACATTCATAGCATGTCAGTATTACAGTCAGGTGAAACCTACATAGATTTGAATTCATTCAGTCACCACGGAGAACTTAATAGACCCCAATGAATCAACATCCCACCTCTAGTCTGGATATATATGTTAGAAATCCACTGCTTGATGTCACCTAAAGTGAAGAAAATATGTTAGGAATATTATTTGGGACTGACATGTCTTCACATATAGGCTAATGATTTATGGGATTAACTTCACATAAACACTTATTTTCTTATCCTATCATAGTTATTTAGGGCAGTAACAGACAAAATACTTGTTTTCTGTGATGTTAAATTTTTTATCTCCAATCAAAAGATTAAAAAAAATGAACATTTTCTTTTTTTTTTTGTGGCCCTTTGGAGGGGCCTGACTCATAGGTTGGGAACCCCTGTATTAAACTGCTATCTGTATATAAAGTAGTTAGAACTAGCTCCACCTTCATCAGAACCACATTTCTGCAGAACAAGTACTGTTTCTGATAATACTCTTGTAATTTGCCTCAGTGTGCACACACACCTCTGTGGTGACGCTCATGCTGCCAGAAATGTCCACACAGAAAACCACCAGCGTGTCCTCCAGGTTCTGGTAGTCGTCGTCGCTCTGATTCGGCAGGTAAAGGTCATCACCACGCACGCCTACACGCTGACCAATACACACTGTCCTCAAACTGTCAGCTACACTGTTTTCACAACCACAGAACTCACACACCCACACCTGAACGAAGAGAGGAGATATTTTTATTTTTCATTTTGTTTTACTGCTCATGTGTTTTAACCGTGTGAGAAAGAAAGAAAACAATGAAATAATAATAATAATAATAAATTACCACTTACATTCCTCTGTATAGAACTCATGCATGACAAGGCAGAACTACATTTCCCACAAATCACTGGGCTCTGAAAAGTCTCCATACCTGTGTCTGGTGAGAGAGGGTGACAGAACAAATGAGGTAAAAAACAATGATGGAAGAGGTGTGTTTGTTTGTGTGCATATGTGTGTGTTAATCTGACCTTGGCTGATGTTGACCAGTTTTCCAATACTGACGGAGACGACATTGACGTTGGCTTTTAAGCTGCTCCCTCTGTCCCGCTTGTCAACTAATAAAACATGTCAAAGGAATGAAAAAAGCAGACAGGAAACATAATTTTCACAGGATTTATGTGAGAGACAGGAGTGACAAAGGTCAAACAAGACTCACCTCTGGGTGGGACAGGCGGGGGGAGGGAGAGAGGTCCGTGTGGCAGCTGAAAGGAGGGGAGAGGGGCCAGAGGGAGGGAAGCAGGCCGAGGTTTTTTGAGATTGCGAGGAGGCAGCGGTGGAGGAGCTGGACGTGAAAAAACACAAAGAGAACAGAAAACAAAGGTCAAAAAAACATAGCTGCGTCTTTTTGTCAGGGACACGATGCTTCAGTTTTTGTGGCACAATATAATCTGTGTAGCAAATAAGTGCATTTAAGAGCCTTTCGTAAGGATGGGGTTTTAAAATGAGTCAGGTCGAAACAGCGTTTTCAACCAGCTCACGCAGCTGCGCTTATTAGCTGCGTGGCGTTGATGTAAACTGCCACTGAGACATGTCAGACGACAAAACCGATTAGTCATCAGAAGGTGAGAAGGTGCTTTTTGTGTACTTTGGCCTGAAATTGGGGGAACTGGCAGATTTCTGGCACAGCAGTATTAACTGAGCTGGGCAGAGATTAACCAACGGTAAATTCCACATTACATGGGCTACTGATTCAAGTTGTGATACTGTGTGTTGCACAGCAAGCTGGTCCAGGCTTAGTTATAACTGCAGCCAGTCCTTGACCGCTTTTTTGTTTATTTCTCTCAGTGTGAAGCAGTTTATTTAGTAATTTTCACCATCCACGCTCACAAACCCAGCACAGTGGTTGAAAAGCAGCAGCAGCGTTGTTCAACCACTGTGCTGTTCCATGTTTTGGGGGCGAGAAACGCTGAGAACGGGGTTTTATCTTTTAGTTTTATCTGCACAAGTGTTGCACTATTCATTTTTTTCAGGACTGAAATTACGGTAAATTTGCCTTTTCCTTTGTAAAATTAAAGTCACCTGTCAGCCTGATCTGGTGTGGACTTTCCCTCGATGTTATATTTACATCTCCTTCACTGTGCTTCTCTGTCTCTTGCATTTGCAAGCATGCCCACACACTCAAACACACACATGTAGACAGACAGACAGACACACACACACACCCAAGTGTTACTGCCTTACACAGTACACTTACACAGTGTGTGTGTGTGTGTGTGTGTGTGTGTGTGTGTGTGTGTGTGAGAGAGAATTACCTTCTTGCTGTTTAACAGTCGTTACGTTGTCATAATCATTTTCAATAAAAGGAACACCTGTGCCTGCTGGGAAAATAATTGAATTAATACATGTTAATGGCATTAAAACACTAAATTAAGATACAGTAAATTAGATCAACTTAAATACACAATATTTTGGTTGATGCCTACTTCATATGTTTTTTTGTACGTCAGCCAATTACTCTGAAGTAAAGGGATGTTAGCCAGGCTCATTCTTATTTTGAAATAAAGGTAATTGGACAGGGAACATCACGTGATATTTTTGAGAAATTAATTTTAATGCACTCACCAGCTCCATCAGACCTCCAATTACAAACAACATGACTGCAGGCAAACTCCATCTGAGATACACACAGACACAAAAGGCTTTTTTTAAACGTTTGGTTGTACCAGTATTGGCTTAAACTGAATCAAATTAATGGAGACAAGAAAGAGAGCGCTGTGAATGTAGTATGAAGAAATAAGGAAGATCAGCAATATGACAACAGCAGATCAGCTTCCTGGCGTTGTGAAGGCATTGTCTCTGTGGCAACCAGGCCCTTGATTTGGTTATTTTTCTAGTTAACAGGTGGCTGAGTAAAACCATGAAAGCAGACGTTTCCTGTTTGAACAACTGTGAGTAGAAAATGAACAACTTCGTACATAATAGCCTGGTGAGGGTTAAGTTTCAGCTTAATTGTGTCTAACAGTTTGTTTAAAGAATTCACGAAGCTAAACTATCACTGTGGGCACAGCGCTCACCCCGCTGAGTTCAGTGAGGTGGAACGAAGAAGCAAGAAAATCCGATTCACCAGATTTTATTGTTTAATCCATTTGTTACTGTTACGTTTTTATTCTACAGAGAGCAGCTCACAGAACAGGAGGTAGAGATACAGTCTAATGATCAGCTGTTATCGGGATCAAATCTCTGAAGTGTGTTTCTCACCACAGGTTCAACAGAACAGCTGTTACCAACAGGATGTCAACTGGAGCTGAAGTTATTAGATTATTACTTAATTAGTGGATGAAAAAAAAAGAATCAGCATATTTATTATGATTTGCCATTTTTACCCTTCAGATTTTGTACAGACTTTGTTACCTCTGGACAGAGCACAAGCTATTGGCCCGTAACCATCTAACTGTAACCAACTAGAATTGATCTTCTCACATCAATTGTAGATTCTGGTCTATATCCTGCACAGTGAATTTTGCCCTTTAATAGCACACACTCCTCCTCACTCCAGGGATGCTGTTCAATTAGATAAAATATTTCAGTTCTTAAGGGAACATGAATTCTTACACAAACAATTTTGCAGGAGTGCAAATTTGCAAAAATGGAAAATGCAAATAGAAGGTACATCAGAAAACTTGTTGTCTTTGAATCAGGTTTCACAGAGATTCTGACTTCAGCGGCATAGACGTGCACTCTGTGTCTTTAATGTGACAGTTTCAAAAAAGAAAATGACAGTAGCAACACCTGATTTCCATGGTTTATCAGAGGAAACACACATTACAACAAGAGAACAATTACCTTTGCCGTGGTCTGTGTGCAGTGGTGTCGCTAAAACTGAAAGCAAGTGTGCTCAGCACAGAAGATATCTGTAATATGTGTGAATGTGTGGGTGTGTTCTAAGAAGCAGCCCTGAGTGCGTGTGTTTGACTTGTGTTTGTCAGGAAGTAAGGACAGGAGGTGGTGGAGACAGAGAAGTGAAATGAAAGTTAAAAGGAAGAGAAAGAAGATTTGTATCCACAGACGTTTTTTTTATTATAACCAAAGAGAGAAAATCACATTTAAAGAAAATGTCTGCTTCAGCCATTTGAAATGAATGTGTGTGTGTGTTTGTGTGTCTCTGTGTGTGTGCATGTTAACACCTGTCTGCTCACTGACCTCTGACCTCTTGGGTCAAATGCACATTCACCTGTGTAGACTGAAATGCTGTAAAAACCACTCGTACGAACACACACACTTTGTAAAATAATGAATTTATTAGTCAGAATTAATACTGTTTCATCAAAAAAGTGCTTTTAATTTACATACAGTGTGATTTCTTTTGAAAAATAATACTTTAAAAGCCAGTAGAGCTAGTCCAAATCCATTTGGTTAAGTTTACCAAAACCCACAAGATTTAACTTGCTATTACCAGAGGAAATGAAAATATGTGTCTACCGTGTGTACAACGAACTTGCCTGCTAGTTCAGATGATTTAACAGGCCACAACTGTAGCACGCTGGGAAATCAGTGTTTCTGTTCATTGACAGTTAGAAGGAATGTTCTATTCATGATTCAACCACTTATACAAAATTGCTGTTCAAGTCAGTTCATTTACAAAGTTTCCAGTACAGTATTTTTGAGCTTGTTAATCAGATTTTTTGGATCTATACTTGTGTGTTATTTTGTTTTCAACCATTTACTTAAACTTGTCTACACTTTGCATCAATGCTGATTATTTGCCAAAGCATTTCGTCTTTTTGTTTTCCAGTTTCTGTTCATTTACTGTGTATACAGTATGAATATTGGCTTAGAAAAAGAGGTAAAATCACAGTGAATATTCAGTCACATTGTGTAAGTTATTGAGGAATGATAGTGTTGTACTGTTCACATTACTCTGGTGGCAAAAAATCTGCTCTAACACTGTTCTCTGCACTACTTCTGCCCTTCCAGTGACTCCAGCACGGCTTTCAAGATGGCTGCTACAGCCACAGCACCGGGGTCGGGCAGGGTGACCCGCTCGGCTGCGATGTAGCTGGCCCGCCCTGCCCTCGCTGTGAGGTTACAGGTTGCCTCTGCACCTGAGGCCGCTTTCTATGAAGGGAGAGGGTAAAAAGGCAATTCAGGGAATATTTGGTCATAAACAACAGTTATTACTTTAAAAAAGGAAAAGTCACCCTATAATACATTTGTTACCATACCTGCACGGCAGACTGTAGTATGACCATTTGTCCACCAGGTGGAGCTGTGGTCAGCTTCATCAGCTCTTCTGAAGCAGGACACAAAGCGTCCAACTAGAGAGGAAGAGAAACAGAAGCAGATACATGAAGACAAAATGGTTTAATAAACATCCCGCTGCTGAGCGCTGAGCAAATAACATATTTATTCAATAATTTTCAAAGCAGAACAGACGCATGAAAAGTTACATGGAGATAAGCGAACAACTCTCTCACCATTGTTCTGTCTCCAGGATCAGCACCGCCGTATCTGGAAGACAGTTTGTATTTCAGATTATTTAGATTCATGTGAACATTTTTTTGATTTATCATTTCATTATTACTGTTACCTCCACTGAGTACAATTCTTGTTATCCTCAGGTATTCAACTTTTTATTATTGGAAACTGAGAAAAACACTTCAATATTCATCTTCTATTCAGTGCATAAAACAGATTATATGGAAATTATAATGTATCTAATCACTTTAAATCAAAAAAATATATCAAATTTCAATATTCTGAAGTTTATCAAATTAACACAGACATACAAACAGTCCCGCACCTCCTCATAGCCTGTGTCCCAGCATGCACTGCACTGGCCCAGGCTGCAGCGTTGCTCTGCTCCTCAGTCACATGACCAGCCGCTGCAGTCAGGAACAGGCTGTACAACTGAAAGACACATGAAGGCGAGTGTGTATTTGTAATCACCACTGTATATTAACACTGTGCAATCTTAACGATCAAATAAAGTGGGAAACCTACCGCCCCTGAGGACCCCCCCATCTTCTCCTGCACCAGTCCAGCCAGGACTGATAAGAGTTTCCCAGGGCAACCAGGGACCACATGATCCTGGAGCCACTCCTGAATGGCTGAATGTACATTTTCATGTTTATAAGAGGGATAAACAAACTTTTCTTTGTTTTAGTTCTTTTATCCAATCTTTGCATTGTGTGCAGTTTAGATTTTTTCCATTCTCATCATGCTGCTGTTGATAATTGGGCCTACATATAGTCTCCTACCTCTAGCAGCTTGTGCATGAGTGTTCCCACAGTCTCCGTCCCCAGAAGCACGGTCCAGGGAGTTGAGTTCCTCCTGTTTTTCCAACAGTGTGGAACAAATCCTCTCCAGTGCTTTACGCATCACGGGACTCAGTGAACCTAGCCGAAAAAAAATGATGATGCTTTCCACAGAATGAGGGAAAAGATCAATGAGCAATATAACACACAGTAACTTGCATGGCTGCACGCAAAAGCTGACAGGGAACCTAAACCAGCAACAGTTCCAACATTTTTACATAAATGTACACACTGTGTGTAACCCTGGAAACTCACCTTCAGAGTGTGTGTCGTCCTGGGGTCGTGTGCCCATTGCTGGAGGATCTGTGATGTATCTGCGTCCGCTCACGTGCACACTGCTGAGATTTGGCCAGGCGGGGGCCTTAGTCTTAGCATCTGTGTGGGATAAAGGAGTTAAGTATGTGTGTGGTTTTGCGTAGCACATGTTAAAACATGCAGTGTGTATCAGGGACTGTCATTATCCTCTGAATTTGTGTGAATGGATCATGTCATGTCCTCACAAGCATAGAAAAACGAACTTGTGCGTGTTGCTCACCAAACAGCCTCAGTACTTCCTGACTGGCAAGCATCAGGGTCAGCGACACTCCCGCCATCTCCAGGGAAGTCATGAATGAGCCGGACATCACCCTGGCAACCACCACCCCGCGACTCTCTGTAACCATGGAGACCAATGACCACATTCCACATCATCCTCAGAGGTGTTTACCGTTGAAAAGAGGTCAACAGGTCCAAGAAGACTTGGGAAATGAACTCTGGTTGGTGCCTTAGTGCTTTGCTCTACAGGTCCTTGGTTGAGACTAGATTCTTTTAATGGTTCTTTCAACATGTGAACATCAACAAGCGAATGCATCCACACACACACTTCAGTTACCCAGACAGATGACGGCAGCTCTAGTGACAACAGCCATCTCCAGACAAGACAGAGCTCCGAGGTTGTTCACACACAAAACCACACTGTCTCCTGTACAAAAGAAGAAGGACACACACACAATTCAAATAAACAGCGGCTGCAAACACTAAACACCACTGTAATTATATGTATAATAAGTTTATATAAGTATAATTATACTCAGAGGACCTGATTTCAGCGGCAGATACGATTGGCTGTCAGGGTTGGTCATGTGATCTATAATGTTTTTCACCACCTCATCTGCAGATGCCACCTGATTGTCAGCAAAAGTGAATAAAACAAACAAATAAAAATTAAATTAAAAGGGTAAACAGAGTCATATACACTGTAGATTTAGGCTGGTGCTGGCTGTGGCTGAATCACCTTTGACCTTTTGATTCCAGGTTCACCATGGATTCCTGAAAAAAATGGAAAACACTAGTAAATATTTAGAGATGTCTTAGATTACTACAGCTCTCACCCTCGATTCATCTTAGTTTTTTTTGCCTCCGTATTTCTTACAGATGGTTTGATAAGAGAAGAAATTTGGGTTCCCATCATTCCCACCTCTGGAACATCTGCCTCCATCTGATTCTACAGGAGGTCATCTTGTACTGGTCTGTTCTTACTCTCTAACCCCCTCCTTTCTCTCTTTCTCCATTCTGCTCTCACTGTCACTTACCCAGTCCCAGCTCCATGTCTCCTGGCGGCAGGTCAAATGAAGGCAGGCAGCCCGGGACGCTGCATGGAGACAGACTCACCCCCAGTGTACCTGGAATACAAACACCAACAAAATGGATCATTAGGAGATTTATTCCAGTAGCCACAGAAGTGAGGGAATGAGCTGGAGGAGGAGCGACTCACCAATCCCCTTCAAAACCTCTGTCACCTTGGCAACAATCTGGTTCAATGAGGAGCCTTCTTCTGCCAAAGCACCTGCCAGCTGACAGAAAGTGAGAACAATTTTTTATTTAATCAAAGTAGACAAAACAACTGTCACGAAGATTTTTTTTCAAACTTGTTTCCAAGGTCAAGGATGAACTTTGTCATTTACCTTGTGTATGAAGACGGTGCCACACAACCCTCTCCTCCCAGCCTTACTGGGTCGGTCAAAGGCACAGTCCTCTGCAACAATCACCATGTCAACGGCAACACCATGGTTACGGGCCTGCTCTGCAGCCAATCCAAAGTTGAGGCGGTCGCCGGTGTAGTTCTTCACAATGAGAAGGACCCCGGAGGCTCCTGAGGAGGGCGGAGAGTTGTTATCTTTCAATTAATTCAGTAATTTAATTGAATTAATCTTATAATTGATGTTCACAGTGGCTTAAACTATTTTAACATAAGTTAAATACATTTTTTTCCCTCTAAGATGTTTGTTGCAATGATGCGTCCTTTTGACAGAGCAACAATTGCACCATATTTTATTGATATCAGTCAATAAAAAGACAGACGCAAGTGGCTCTCTGAAAAAAAAAATCAAAATGCAAAAGTATGGCAAACATTACCTGCGTTATGCAAGGATATAATGGCAGCCAGGATGCTGGTAGGGGGTGGAGACGCAAATACTCCACCTGCTACTGCTGCTGACAGCATACCTGCACCAACATAACCTGGAGATACAGGGAAGGGAGATTAAACTGTGAGAAATTAAAGCTAAGACAATTGAATTTGATCTGTGTTCCACTTTAAATGATAAAAGACCCACCCCCGTGTGCCGGCTCATGTCCCGATCCTCCTCCTGACAGCAGGGCCACTTTGCCCCTCAGGTTGTCCAGGTCAGACCGAAGCACGACTCTGTGGCCCTTCAGCAGAGACAGACCCCCACTGGCCCTGACGAGGCCACAAAGAGCCTCGTCCACACAGCTGTCCGCTGAGTTTATTAACTTCTTTTGGGGCTGACAGAGAGAAATAAAGAACTCAAATACAAAATATATAACATACTCACAGTTTATGATATATTGTGGTAGTTACATCTACAGTGTGTCTGTAGATGTAAATAAGTGACACAGACAGCCCTCATACCACATTAACGCACACAGTTAAATCCAAGTTTACAGAAGCTGCACAATAAAGTTTTACGTGCAACAACAACAGTATAAAATGTAGGATTTACAACTTCAGCCCCGTCGTCACTGCAATGGACTCTCCGAATAACGAGTGTATAAAGCAATGCTAAAACAGTCATGCTACAAAAAAAAAAACACTGCTGCCATCCTGCATGTCAGCACAAATTTACAAATCTGTCAGACACACTGCTCCGTGTATTTCTTCACTGGCGTTCAATAACTAACCCTAACCCAACGTCTTTTAAACTTATTATTACAATTATTATTACCTCCATGTTAATATTTCTCCCTCTGTTGCTCTTCGCTCAGAAGGTAGAAGGCAACTGTCAAATCAGCCAGGTTAAACGAAGATGGTACCGGATATGGCGTGTTTTGCCTACAAAATAAAAAACATATTGTTCCTCTAAATGTGTATAAATGGGTGCATAGTTAGTTAGTTAGTTAGCGTAGATATCGTAAAATACTACGTGGTTTCATTATATTAAATATTCAGCAAAACAAGAGCTCACAAATTAGCTAAAAGTGACGTCAGTTTTACACTTTTTTTATTTTGAAATATTTGAGAGGAAGTCTTGCTTCGTTTAAAAAAAAAAAAAAAAAAGATGGCGCGAGCTGCCAGTCACTCCCACGGTTTTGTTTCCGGCTAATTGATAAGATTGGACTGGATTTCAAAAACAAATTGGAGACACACACACACACACACACACAGAGAGAGAGAGAGAGAGTGAGAGAGAATCCAAACTTTTTAAATTAAACTAAAAAAAGTAATGAAATAAAGTAAATGTGAGCCAAATTTGACAAACCTGTGCTTTTACACCAAAACACATACCGTCAGTGCAGAAAAGACTGAGAGGGCGAAAATAAAACATTAACAAAAACTATATTACTTTGCTGAACCCTGTTCCTTTAAATGACCCCTGGAGGTCAGCAGACCCCACTTTAAAAACTATCTCAGGGATGTATAAATATATAATAATTTATATAAATAGTGTTCATGCAAATGTCCATTTGAATCTATTTTGCATTACCCTGTATTAAATCATTCAACTATATATTATTTTTGACTCATCTAAGCCATTTGTTGCAGCTAAACAACATAACATTGAACAGGTGCGAGTACTTCTGTCCACTGTCTTCAAACGAAGGGAATCTCCGCTCACTCGGGCTGCTACGAAAGAAACATCGAACCAACCCTCTGGTTCCTCCTCATGACGCACGGAGCCCAGCCAGTCCGCTCGGCTCAGCTCAGCTCAGGTCGGAACCCTCCGTAGCAACATGCAGGATGGCGAGTATGGAGACAGCCGCCGAGCACGAACGTATCCTGCGGGAGATTGAGAGCACAGACACCAACTGTATCGGACCGACTCTCCGGTGAGTAAACCACCGCCTCCGGCGGTTGTCCCTCGGTTAGCCCCATGAAAGCAGCTCCCTCCGCTGGCGTCACCCATTGGAAGGAGTGCGGCTAGCTGTGACCAGCGCCAAGTTAGCAACTCCTCCGAGACTCCGGGAGCTTGCTCAAAACTTTAACGTACATGTGTCCATTATCGGACAGCTAACCGGCTAACTTTAGCAAATATTAAAGCTAGCTAATTTACATTATGCGCATCAGTGTCTAAACATTCTCAGAGAGTCTTAACTATTCGGGCTGGCCTAAGGATTTTCTCTCCAAACTCTCCTCCTAGACTTTTAGCTTTGTCTCTAAAGTTGATCAACTTTTCCAGAGCGATCTCATTAACTTAGGCTAAGCGTAGCTAACTTAGCTAACTAATTGGCATTCTGCTCACTGGTGCCGGAGCTCACGATGGGAGTCGGGGTTGTTTCTGATGGCAAAGCCCTCACTGTTGGCCAGGCGGCGTTTGTTTGAGTCCTTGAGTCTGTCCACTCAGTGTAGGTTGCTTTGGTTAGTCACAGTTAGCCCGCTAGGTGATTAGCAACAGCCAGAGATGCATGATATCAAGGAGTGTCAAGTGCAGCAAGTCCTGCTTGTGTGTGTGTGGACACAGTGAACTGAATGAGAAGTACAGCTCAGTTCAGATAGTTCTGGGGTGATCTGGAGTGATAACACGGCATTGTACACCACACAGAGAGGCACTGGTTGATGGCGGTCACACTTGTGCATGCTTATGAATGTTGTTGCTATTGCTCAATAATTTGGTGGAAACTTCTCTTACAAAGACTGAATGACTTCTCTGTTCATGTTGGTGTTTGTGCCAGCTACATGGTTTCACATCCCATGAGGGAGGAGGATCTGTCCTCGATGCAGCGATGTAATTGAACCTAAAATGGGTCATCAAGTGGGTTATCTTGTCAGCCTCAAGGAATTGTGTCCTTGGCCATTGCTCTTTGAACTGATTGACCAAAGAGGAAATAGGCCATGAATGAACAGGGAAATGCAGCAGAGGAACTGGGCTATTGAAGGTTATTGAAGGTGTGTGTCTAAGTGTTTCTTCTCTGTGTTGTAAGGCCCATTTGAGCTTGTTATTTAGGCCAGTTGCTTTGCCTGATGGGAGGTTAGCAAGCCGAGAGAGAAGTGTGTGTCTGTTCACTGGCCCTCTCAAGATGCAGTTGACAACTTTGTGTGACACCTCTGGCTGCCACATTCTCCTCGTCTAAGTGTGTGTGTGTGTTTTTCACTGCCATGGTGATTGATTCAGACAGCAGGAATATTATTGTCTGATACACACTACTGTGTGGCATTTCATCTGCTCCAGCTTCTGTTCGACTCAATCTCAGTATTTCCACTTCAACCAGTGCACTCTCACACACTTCAAGAGTAATAGCACAGTCTATGTTTGGAACTGTCAGCAACATCATTACCTATATTTAGCGCAGAGTGAGGTTAAAAAGAGAGTTTAACAGGAAAATACATCAGATGTTGAAAGATGCAAGTGTGTGCTCAAAAAGTTCATTTAAGTGACTGAGTGTGTGCATATTTAGATGAGACAGTTTTCTTTTTGCTGAATACAAGCAGCTCTGCTCTTTTTTTATCCCTTATCAACCAACGCAGACTTCAGATGTTTCTTAATTCCTGTTGTGTTAAGCACATGTTCTACAGAGATAAAGATGTTTGTTGGGCTAGAAACTGCTCTGCTGGTTGCGTTTTGTTTTTGTTTGTTGGTGAGTGAGGCCAATGATAGGAAACAGTCAAACACCAAATAACTTTTGGCAGGTAGTAACTCATTAATCTGTCTTTTCTGATCCAGAAGTGCTTTTTTCAGATATGCAAAAGATCATTTTAATTGTTGATTGATTGGATTTTTTTTATTAAGAATCCAAAAAGAAAGAAAATCTATTTACAAAAGAAAAAAAGAACATAAACAGCATTTTCAGATAATTTGTGCCTTCTTTAGTAGTATCTTTCCAGGCAGAAAAAAACCAACAGGCAGAAAAAAACAGGTTAGCAGTGAGAGCAGTGAGAGCTTGGTTTGTGTTTCTTAGTGTTTGCGTGTGTTCTCCTGCAGCAGCAGCAGCAGTGTGCAAGTCGAGGCTGGCTGCAGCATTCCTCCGTGACAGCAGAATAACTCAGGATAGATGTGACAGGGGCATGACTGATCAATCAGTCAACTCCCTGAGGTTACAAAGACTCACCTAAACAAAGGAAATATGTGTTTAAATATTTTTATACTGTATGTATATGCTGCTATGCATTGCTGGAAATTATATAATAATGAGCCAGTACAGTCCTTAAAATTAACCCTGGAGGACACTTGGAAAATTCTGTCAAAATCTGCGGCATCCCATCTCACAGTTCAGATGTCTGTGGCTTCTGCAGGGCTGTGTGACATGGCAAAAAACTTTTATCTATCAGTATCAATGAAGATATTGTCTGTAGAGGTTCAAGATTCTCTGATGCTTTAAATTCAGATTTTTCTTGGAAAATGCACATTTGCTTTTTATCTATACTTTCTCCTAATCCATTTAAACGAGAAAGCTTGTGCTCCATATGACCTCTAATATTGTGTAACTAATTTGATTAAGGTTTTTGTAATAAGGAGTTACTCTTTTATCACCCACCTGAGACAGTTGCTTCAGTTTTGCAGCATTGTATTATTGCAGTGTGGACAAACAGATAGAAAACAAACCAGCTGTCATGAGTAATTATCACACTTGCTGTACGTACACAAACACAGATACACATGTAGTCACACACACATCTCTCTCGTCTGTGCGGTTTTCCTCTACTGTCATGTCATATTGGCATCAACTATAAGTTACATCATCACAAGAACAGTCATCCTTCAAAAAGTCAGCAGTTTGGAGATGAGTTTAAATGTCTGTGGGGCGTAAATGTCTGCAGAGGATGATTTGTTTTTGCACACGTTCATCGTTCATGTCCTGTTTTAAAAGTGCAAGTATTTCATAGAAGATTGGTAACATCCAAAATAAGAGAGCCAGCAATAATTAATAAGAGTGGACTTGTGTCAGCCTTGCTGTTTCTCTGCTTTCATTTCTCTCAGTTGCTCTCAGCTTCCTCTTACTGATGAGAGTTCTTGTTCCACTCATCAGCATTTATCCTCAGAAGCACACTCCCAGCACAGTTCACATAAACACGGAGAAGCCGTTTGAGGGCAGAGATGCTGATGACCACAGAAAAGTTGTGATTATAAAAACAAGACTGATGAAAGGATGACACTTCTGAGACATTACACAGACAGAAAAAGAGAAGTATTAATCCATGACAGAGCAGTTCTCAGCAGAAAAATCGACCAGTCTGGGTCTAGAGTGGCAGACTGTCTCAGATTCAGATGCACAACAGCAAGCAAGTGTAAAATAACACAGCAGTCAGTACATTTATCAGGCGCTTGTTTCTTCAAAGTAGAGCTGCAACTAACAACTATTTTCTGTATCGATCAATTTGCTGATTATTTTCTTAATTTGATCAGTCTACAAAATGTTGGAAAATATTGTGTATAGTTGCAGCATTTGATTAAGAAAGTACAGCATTAGTTGCATCCATGGAGTTTATGTTGTTTTGTGTTGTTGTTGCTTTATGAGAACACCACTTTTTTTGTTTTTAAATCAGGTGTTGCAGTGAATTTGAACCATGTGTCAGTTCCTCTCTGCCTGTTGCTGACCGATGGTGTTGCTCGTGTGTGTTTCCCTCAGAAATAGCTAAGTGTGTCACAAGTGTGTAGACTGGATGCATGTATGTTGCATTGGCTAATCTAATCTGTGAACTCCAGTCATGCTGCTGCAAGCAATGAGAAGCCCAGTCAATGACTTTAAAAAGCTTCCTCACTGTGTGCGTGCATGTGTGTGTGCATGTGTGTGTGTGTTGAGCTCCACCCAGTGTTTAACAGTGTGCAGCTGGTGAGTTTGGCAGTTTGAACCATTAATGACAGGGAACCTTTATGTATTTGCTTATTATGTGGTTTTCTACTATATAGTCATGGAAAAGGCTTGTTTCTGATTGGTTGGCATGTGTCCATTAAACTCTGATAGGGACAGCGCAGACATAGTGCTGGACAGTTTAACCGCAGGTCTGAATCTAAAGTTGGTTTGGGATTTTCCTCATCCACCCTTTGTACCCGCTGGTCCTGTGTACCCCCTTGGGTTTGCTGTGACTCTGTTTCTCTGTCCTCCTCCTCCACTACTAAGAAGTTCCACTCTGTGTGAAACACAGAGCTTTTTGTTTATTCTGATCATATGGTACTAACATGATATTATTTTATAAAAGCTTGTCATGAGAATAAATAACTCAGAGCAAACTGTAGCTAAAAACAAATAAAATGTGTTGTAGAATAGTGGAACACAGCCTAGCATCAATTTTGAGTATTTTATATGCATTGCATACATGTTGTAATAAATAGTGAGATTAGAAAAATAATTTTAATTGCATCATGATTTGGATTTCAGACACGTTGCACAGTTCTGGGTGGATTAAGCTGACGTTCGTCATGGCCTGAGAAATTCTGAAGTAGTGAACTAGTGAAGAAGGGAGGGAGTACCTTGCCACAAGCTTTTTAGCCCACACACACACACACACACACACACACACACACACACACACACACACACCCTGCTGAGTCATCAGACTGTTCTTGGGAAGACACTCACACACACACACACTCATTCATCCTCACTGAGAGGTTGGTGTGCTCGTCTTAAGTGGGTTAAGATCCTATTTAGCCAGCTGTCGAACAGTCAGCAACTTGTACTCAAAGATCCATGGATGGAAAACACACACAGACACACACACTTGAAAGGAGCAGAGACACAGAGCATGTTCCCCTCCTCTCCCCTCAGTGACAGACAGTACCAGGCACTGTGGGAGTGATAAATTAAAACCAGTCGCTGCTAACACACATGCTAATCTGAGCTCGTACACGCTGGGCCACGTCATCAGGAAACCAGCTATTGTGTGGAGATTTCACAGGAGAGTGAAGGAGTCATTTATAACTTTTAACTACTTGTTTTGTTCACCGAGAAATAACACAACTTGTCTCTGGCACTGTGTATGATGCCACTGCATGACAGTAGTTGTGATCTAAGTTTTGAGAAGCTCTCTCTCTTTCTCATCACCGAAGCATACTGAAGCATGGTGGACTGATTTTCAGAAAATTACACTTGGTGTCATTCATTCTCACCTGTACATCCTCATTCATTCATTCATTCACTTCTTTATAACTGATGTCAATCATACTTTCTCTCTGCGGTTCATTCCTTCATTTCCATATTTACCTTATCAGAAACTTTATGTTGCTCAGTGTTTGTCAAGGGCTGCGGTTGTGCAAACTCTGGACCTCTGTGCCTAGACATGTGCAAAAACACGGCCATTCTTGTACTCGATGGTATCGTAATAATTCTAGATGCGTGGTGTTTCTTGTTTCTATGAATTTCTTTGTTTGATGTCGGCACACACTGTGTTCGGCCTCTGTGTGTTTGTGTGTCTAAAGAAAGCACTTTGTGGCGTCAGACCTGCTCGCTATTGTACAAGTCGGGCATTTCCTGGTCAACAGGAGGAAGGGTGGGGGATTCATAGCCATACACAGGTGTGTGTGTGTTCGTATGTTCTGTTTTCAGAAAGGAAATAACACAGGAAAAACTGTAATAACTGTGACAGTGAGGACACACATCATTTTTTTTTTTTTATTTGTGTCTCTATCAGACTACTGTAATAAATTGTTTGACAGGAAACATTTTGTTATAAATGTTTAAATTCAGTTTTTTGGTATCTTCTTTGTGGTATTTTCCCCAACAGTCACAGGAATCCTACGTGGGCAGTCTTTCTTCCTCCACGTTTTATCTACAAACACATATTTGACAAGGGTTCGATAAGGGTTGTTTTCTTAGCTTGTTTTCCTCCCATCTGTTTTCTTAAAATCCTTTAGCACTGTTCATTAAGATATCACATGGGGCTGTGGTAAATTACTGCGGGTGTATTTTATGGGCCAAATTGTTAATAAATAATTGTGAAAATAACTGTCAGATCAATCAATAAGCATTAATTGCAGACCTAATATAGAAAGACTTTAAATAGCGTACTAACAATGCTTGTTTGCTCACTCTCAACAACACTTTTACTCAATGAACACAGTACACTCTGCTTTTAGTCAGGTGAAAGCTTTGGTGGACTGCCTGTAGGCAGGGAAATCCTGATAAAGCCTCTCTCTGTCTCTGTCTGACTGTTGCTTTAGTTGTCTAATGGCTGCGGGAAGTCAACGTACCAGAAGAACCATGTTCAGGACTGGACACTAGATGGTTTAAAATTTCTGGGGAGGATACGAAAATATCCAAAAGATATAAAATACACAGTAATATTAAATAAAGAAAAGCAGAAAATCTTCACAAATGAGGAGCTGCAACCATGGACGCTTTGGTCATTTTTTGCTTGAGAAATACTTTAAATGTCAGAACAACAGTTCAACTTGTTAAATATGTGTATTAGTGGAGGTGGTATGGAACTGGGGCACTGCACTGCCTTTATACAGCACGTACTATTGACATGACCTTATGCAAAGCAGTGAACTGGGAACTGTTCAAGTGGACCTGCTTAAAATAAAAGCAGGCTGTTGGTAGCAGCTCCCAGCTGTGGATGTATGGAAACGTGTAGCAGGCTGTTGCTGGAGAGTGTTGCAGTAACGCCCCCTGATGGACACATGTGTGCGGCATCACAGGCAGTGATTAGTTTTTCAGTAGTTACTTTCACGTAACTACTAGCTCCAAGCTTTCAGTTAGTGTATTTAGAAATTTAAAAAGCGAAAAATAAAACTGAGTTTGGACCAAAAAAAGAAAAGAGAAAAAAAATACAGCTTTTAGGTGTAAAATCAAATCTTAAAAGTGAACAAGTGTCACAAATCGTCCCCCTTCTTACCTGTTGTCTTCTCTTTCTCTCCAGGTCGGTGTACGATGGTCAGGAACATGGCCTGTTTATGGAGAAGCTGGACGTGCGAATCAGGAACCATGACAGAGAGATCGAGAAGATGTGTAACCATCACTTCCAGGGGTTCGTGGACTCCATCACAGAGCTGCTCAAAGTACGAGGGGAGGCGCAGAAACTGAAGGTAAGGAGGGATGTGGAGGATTGTGTAACATCTAACTGCTTGGTGAGTTTTCACAGCCCTTCAGAGAAGGAGAGGATGCCAGTGAATGGTGAGGCAGGTGTGTAAGACGAGAGAGGAGATTAATCATAGATCCAGGTTTAGGAAGAAATGGGTGTTTTGAACTTCATTTGTAAGGACAGATGCAGAGACTGTAGTTATAAGCAGACTTGGGAAAATAATTCTTGATTGTTTTTCTCTCTCAGAGTCAGGTGACTGAGACCAACAGGCGTCTTCAGGATGATGGAAAAGAGGTAAGTTGACAAATTCAGAAATATCAATATTCTGTATTTTTCTAGTAACTTCTTAACCTCACCTGCTTTATTCTCCTCCTCTGTTTCTTATTTTCAGCTCATGAACTCTATGGAAGAGTTGAAACGGTGTCGAGTACAACAGAGAAACATTGCTACGACCATAGACAAACTGACGCACTGCCTTCCAGGTAACGCACAAACATGGACACAAACCCACAGAGTGGATAATGTGGATTTAAACACTACACTGTGCTGTGTCCTTTTTGTTTTCACCAGTCCTGGAGATGTACAGCAGACTTCAGGAGCAGATGAGGGCCAAAAGGTATGTTACTGATGTTTTGTTTTTGTTTGTTTTTTGTTGTAGATGCCATTTTGCGCAGATAAAATGGTTAATTTGATTTGATAACCAGGTTTCTTCATAAAACTTTTTGTAAGAACTCTGAACACTGGCTCTTGAGGCGGTGGAGAAGATGCCGCTCTGCTGCATTGGCTTTGGACCGCACACAACACAGTGCTGACTTATATTATCACAGACAGATAAATATATATTGATGTTCATGCTTTCCTTCGTGTATCTCCTTTTAATATGCATTTGAATATTAGTTCATTATTAAATGGTCAGTTTGACCATCTTGACTGTTGATTCTTGACTGTCAGCCACTAGGTGGAGGCAGAGTGCTTGGAATAGGAATACAAACCGCTTCTCTCTGTCTCTCTGTCCCTCTCTGCCCTCGGCCTGACCTGTAGACAGGAGTCTGGTTGGTCATAAATTTTGTCGTTTGTTTGTGTGTTTTTCTACTTCTCTCTGTCCTGTGGCTCCTGGGCTCGCAGAGAGCAGGGAGAGGTCAGCCAACAGCGATTGCTAGAGAGAGAAAGTGTGTGTGTGTGTGTGTGTGAGAGAGATGCAGTGGAGTGAAGTGTTTGGGGAATATAGTATTGCCAAAGGTCTCTGAGGTGTATCTGTGTGTATTTCTCTCTCTCTGTATGCTTGTGCTTGTGGGGGTGTTTATCTTTGTGTGTTTCTGCTTGCTTTTAGTCATGCATCAGACTTCAGACATCAAGGACAGTGTTTTATTGTGGTGTGTGCATGTGTTAGTTTTGCAGGTGTTTCTTCCGATACCCAAAAACTCACAGGTTCAGACAGCATCTGCACAAATTAAATATTTAACTGGATTTTAAATTAAGTTCATAAGAAATCAGCTGATTACTGATTACATATTACTGATTGAGTAATAAGGTGGACTTTTTCAAATGCTGCACATTTTTGTATGTGTGTGTGTGTGTGTGTGTGTTAGGTACTACCCAGCGCTGCGGACATTGGAGCAGCTGGAGCAGACGTGTCTTCCCAGGGCGGGTCAGTACCGGTTCTGCTCCATCATGGCAGAAAACATCCCCAAACTGAGGACACAAATCCGGGACACGGCCATGACGCAGCTGAGAGACTTCCTGGAGAGCATCCGGAAACACTCTGACAAGATAGGAGAGGCCGCCATCAAACAGGTACACAATCACACATATTACTCATGATACGTTTGGACGAGATAGAGATGAACCCCTGCTGTTTGGAGCTGTGAGCCGACAAAAGTAAAATTTTACTCAGCCCTGCATTAGTTGGTGTCACAGAAAAGTTTCTGAGGGAAGAGATCATCTGTGTGTGACCGCCTGGTTCAATTCATAACATTTACATCTTGTCTTGGCTACCTGTGTGTACAAACATCAGTGTGCTTGTGTGTGTGTAAGTGTGTCTTTGTTGATAAGGACTGCACAGTGTTACTGGCTTGTCTATCTGCCCTCATACCACAATCGTTTTTTGTTCTCCATCGTCTTTTTCTCTCTGTCTGTTAATCAGAAGCAGCCTCTGTGTGTGTGTTTGTGTGTGTGTGAGTGTGTATATAAACGTGTGTGTCTGTCTTGCTTTGTGGTTCCACTGCCAGTAAACAAGCATGTAGACGCTGCAGGAGACGCCGTGGCTTGTCAATGAACGTGCACACGCTGACACATGAACACTCACATGTGCACACACATGCATAGACCCAGCTTTTCAGCACTTACCTCATTGTTTTTCTGTTTTCCAAGGCCAGGGAAGTTATATATGAGTGTGTCTGTTTGTGTGTTTTGTGTTCTCTTGTGGTGTCCATAGCTCGAAGTGAGGCCTCTTGTTTATTTGTGTGCCTCCATTATTTGCAGGATGAAGGGGTGGGATGGGAATGAGGAGCGTTTGACGACAGACAGATGAGCGGATGGAGACTTAGAGAAAAGAGGCTGCACGGTCGTTTGTGTACTAAATTCTAATCACGACTTCCTCTATTAATAATCATAGATTTTGACTTTTAGCTCACACTGAATTGGCATGTCGGCCTGACGGTTATGAGGTATTCCTCGTAACCGCAACATCCCTGGTTTGAAAATAATAATCAGCACATTAATTGACGATGAAAAAATGTTTTTGTTGCAGTCCTTACTCCTAATTTTTAATTGTAATTTGGATTATTATTCAAGGAGCCATAGGAGGCCTGTTTTTCAGTTTTAGATACCTCAGATTTAGATATGTTTCTGTCCTCTAGATGTCACTAGAGGATCAGTTCTTACTCTTAAAAACAGAACTGTTTCTGGTTGACCAGGGGCTTTAAAGGTCCTCTTGTAAGCAGTTAGAGGTACATAACCAATGCAGGTCGTAATGGTCAATAGATGGTTTGATGAGTATGGAAATGATGTGACTCACATGTCATGGCCTCTGCAGTCACCAGATCTCAACACAGTTTAGACAGCGCTCTCCATCGCCATCGTCAAAACACCACGAGGGAATATAACGATGCCCATCCCTCCTCGTTGCATCTATGATGAGGAGGATTGAAACTGGAAGCTTGTGGTGAAACGGAACCTTACCAAGACACTATACTATAGGAAATTATGATCAGATTGAAACTATGATGACAAAATCTTTCATCTCATGAGGCACAGTCTCTAAGAAGAACAGAATGCAGGGAGGCTCCATGTATCACTCCACACACACACACTGGAAACCCTTCAGTGACCCCTCAGGTGGGAGGTCCTCGGCCCACAATTTGAGAATCGCTGGTGTTGAAAATCCACTTGCAGTCACTGAAGAAGCTAACCGCTAACTCCTCTAACCACTAATTACAAGGGAGATTATGGAAACCCCAGTGGTCCAGCAGGCCTGATACTGATACTGGGATTATGTTGTATCAAATGTTTGGCACACTCAGTCTGCAGCCTTATAAGTGTGTGTGTGTTTATGTGTGTGTGTGGACAAAGAAATTAGAAGTTCTTCTTCTTTGCTTCCTTTCCTTTGTCCCTCCTTCACCCTTTCTGTCTCATTCTGCTTCATATTTTCTGTCTCTCTATCTCTTTCTCTCTCAGACAGTGTGTCTCTCTGGTGTGCTCTGTTCCAAATTAGCTCTAACTCTCTGTACCCAGCCGTCGTTACAGCTCCCTCAACCAAGGATGTGAAAATAAATAGATCTGGGGAAAGAGGAGGAGGAGGAAGAGGAGGGGATGGAGGGAGGAGATGGAGGAGAGAGCAGGGCTTACAATGGAACTATTGTCTGCTGCCACATGCCCGAAGAAGAGGAGGAGGAGGAAGGAGATGAGAAAGGGAGAAAAGACGGTTGAGGGCAGAAGTGATGAGGAGGAAGATGGGGAAAGAAGAAGAAGAAAGTGAAGAAGGGGAGAAGGGAGGTACAAGAATGAGAAGAGAGAGAAACAGAAAAGAGGAGAGAGAAGATGAGGGAAAGAAGAAGACAAGGGTAAGAGGAGGAACAAGATGAGAAGAAACTGATAGACAAAAAAAGGGTGGAAAATGGAAAGACGGAAGAGGAGGAAATGAGAATAAGGAGATGAAGAAGGGAAGAGAGGATATAAAAGGAGGAAGATGATGGAGGTGAAGAGAAGAGTCAGAATGCCATGGTAAAAAGATGGATTAGGAAAATGAACAGAGGAGGAGATGGACGTAAAGATGAGGATCAAGTGTACCAAGGGGAAGTGGTGCGGTTTTAAAGGCCACACCAAATATTGATTTGATTTAGGGTTTTTTTCTTCTTACTGAACTTTGTGTGAGGTTAATGGATAAATAAAAACTGTCCAAGCATCCTCAGTTCACTTTTAGCACCTTAAACGTTTTCACAGTACTGTATATGCAGGTGCACATTGCTTGTTGATTTGTTTGTAACATGAATAAGTTAATTCTGTTTTTTAACTCCGGATCTTCAAGATGGAGGATAAACAATGCAATTGCAGTTTAGACACACAAAGGTATTTTCTAATCTGATGCCCCCATTGATGCGAGAACATCGTTCGCCAGTGATATTTCATTAGTATTATAGAATGATTCCATTTTAAGATGTGACAGTACTATGGTTAAGGTTTGGTTAGGTTCAGGGAATTTTCATGATTTGCGTTAAACTGGAATGAAACAATTTGTTTG
This sequence comes from Toxotes lorentzi, assembly GCA_037833715.1. Taxonomy (NCBI): domain Eukaryota; kingdom Metazoa; phylum Chordata; class Actinopteri; family Toxotidae; genus Toxotes; species Toxotes lorentzi. Next base: position 82,515 of record JBBMJY010028655.1, read on the forward strand.
TGCGATTGTTAAGAAATAAATCCTTTGAGCAGACTCAGACTCATGATTTGCTTTACTGGCTTTCCTGGATCGTGTTTCAGCCTATCATGGGTACCCAAAGCAGCCCTTCTGAAAAAGGGGAAATAAAGGAAAGGAGCAGAAGAAGGTGATGAAGGAGACAGATGAAAACATGTAATAGTGGAGGAGAAGAAGAGTGGGACAAGATACAGTTGATTGGGGAAGAATCTTAAACTAAAATTGTCTCCAAACATCTTTCTCATTCTGTCATGACTCTCCTCTTTCATTTCCCTCTTTCTCTCTTGCTCTGTCACATCACATTTCCCCCTTTTCCCTAAGATGTCCGTCTCTGTCTTTCTCTCTTCTTTCCATCTCCTCATCTTTCCAGCTACCTCCGTCCCTCCTTCCTTCTCCCGCTCCTCTTTTTGTCCTGTTTCATTAGTTAACACACAGCAAAGGACGAGTTCAGAACTTCTGCTGTGCATTCGGTAGTTTTTCACACACTCAGTCACACACACACTCGGACACACTAATGGGAAACAGATTGCTGGGCCTGTGAAGTGGAAGAAGATTGATTACCTGTATCTAGTTACTGAACACACACATGCGTGCGCATGCAGCGAGGGTGGCAGAGGGCACACGCTGGGTCGGTGTATTGAACCATCACAGGGAAAACGAAAATAGACTTATGGGTCGCTGTGTCAGTCATTCTGTGTGTGTGTGAGTGTGTTGTCTGCCGAATAATGCTCCACAGTTCACTGCCATCGGACACCATTACTTCTAGCTCTGCCAAAAAGTGATCTATAGTAGGGATGTCCCAGTCAGGTTTTTCCCCTGATCCTGATGCGAGTCATTTAATGTGGAGTATTTTTCTACACGGAGTGCCAAATTGATTTTTCTTTTTTACTGCAGAATGCAGCTGTGCTGTGTACTATGAGTACAGCTCGGATTGTTTCATAGCGGTGATAAGATTGACAATCTGACCTAGAATCAGCACCAGCTTTTTATAGTTGACAGTTTTCAGTACTGGATGTTATGGACACATTTGTGCCAAAACCCAAAGAGGACTGAGGCTTTTATATCCAGCATCACAGGCAGAAGCCGGCCAACCTGTCTTCACCAGTACCACCATAACTCAGTCTGGCCGACACATAACTCCCTGTAGAGCTACAGCTTGTTGTTTTTACACTTTAGAGGTGCTGATATGCAGATTTTGTTACCTTTCAACACAGCAAGGCTCGTTGTTTTCCCCTGTTTCCAGTATTCATGCTAATCTTTATATGTAAACTAGCTTTAGAGTTATGTATCTAACTTGCGGCAAGAAAGTGAATCTGTGCATTTCCCAAAGTGTCAAATCATTATTTGAATTATATGGCTCCACTTGTATTTCTTTCTGCACATTTTTTATCCTGCAGTTTGCCCTGGGACACACTTAGTGTATAAAAACTGAATGTGTAAGTGTATAAAAACCTACCTACTGTCACCGTGTAACTCGTCAGAAGTCTAAATGATGAAGTACAGCTTACGAGAAGCCTGTCACAGAAACTTTAAAATCCTAAAAAACTTCATGAAGTTTGGCATGTGTCAGCTTCTTGGATATAAAAGTTTAAGCTCATAAAACAAACACAGGTTTTTTAGAATTGTCTCAGATTGTTCAGATCTTGTCATTAAGTGCATTTTTTTTAGTTAAGTTTTTTTTTTTTTTTAAATTAGTGCCACGTTGTTCTGGGAAAAAATTTAAAATTTGTTTTGGCAATAATTACTCTTTCATGGAACGTAATGCTAATTACATGTATGTTACCAAAAACTCCAAATAGTCTACATTGTCACAGTTGTGACCTTCCCACAATAAACAGTCAGTTTAAACCACTTGTCAACAAGGACGTCACTACAACTTTGCTCTTTCACTTGCAATTTTTGTCATTTTCAATGCTCACGCCGCAAATACACATCGAAGAGAACAAATCGCCTTGAAGTTTCTCAGCGAAGCCACAAAGCACATATTTAACTCAGGACTGCCCTGTGGTATTTCCACAGTGTAACGTCAGACAATTTAAAAAATATTTAGAGGGATTTTGTAACTGGTGATAGTGTGACTCTGATTCTGGTCCTCATCCCCAGCAGTTTGTTCTCACTTCCTCACAGGTAATTTTCACCCATGCCCCCTCCTCCATTGCCATCTTCTTTTTGCCTTTCCCACTTCTCCTACTCTTTTCTTTTTCTTTCCCTACTTCATTCTCTCCTCGCTTCTTTTTTTCCCCATGTTTTCCTCCTCTCTACTCTCCCTCTTTTCTTATGGGATTTTGCGCATGAGATGACGCACATTCCCGCACTTGAGCTTCAAGTGGCACACAGAATGCCACCTCTGAGAAGAAACACAACAAAAGACAGGGTTCGAAGGGTTTCTGTATGACAGAACTTGGTATTGTGTGGAGGGTACGAATGAGTGGTTGTGTGAGTGTGTGTACAGGATGCCTGTGGATGCCTCAAGACACATGTACACCTGTTGAAGAAGGCTAAAGAGCCACATTCCACCACCAAGTGGAATTACTTGACGTCGGTGCTGACGTCCGTATCGGCAGCATCGCATACTGTAGGAACGGTGCTTTTTGGACCTTCTCTCATGTCTGTCTTTCATGGGTTGCTGTCCTTTGAGGTCCAGTTATGTTAATGTGTATGTGGAAAGAAAGAAAATGACCATTTGAAAGATTAGAAAGGAATTCCATGCAGAGAAAAAAGTGTCGCTGACAAAACAAGACTCTTCTCGTTTTGGAGGTCTGTGCCATTTCCTTCTTTTTAACTTTTTTGCAAACGAAATTTCTCGTAGATTAGTCTGGCGTTTTTTCAGGCTTTTGCCTCTTCCAGCTATTTTGAAGAGCTGGTTGAGAGTCGCAGAGAAAACACCTAGTGGCAAGAATATTTTTAGTGATTGTTTGTTACCTACTCCTCTTTCCTCAAAAGAGAGGGCACAGCTTGGCAAATTCTGTCCCCACTGGCTTCCTCCTAACTTTCTGTGCAGAGGAATGAGACTTTCCACTAATTTTGTTTGTACTTATTGTCTTAAATGACTCATTGGTCTACTATGTGTGTGCGAGTGCATGTGTGTGGGCATTAGATCAAAGATGGCATTGTATTCTCCCAACATCTCTGATATTGTGTTCTTCCGGGTTTGTGCATATCCACCCTCTTAAGAACACCAGTTTTTCTCATTACCGTTGTCATTAACGACCGAAATCGAGGCGCTTGAAGTCTCTGACGTATTTATTGACGTCCTTATCGACAGATTTAAGCGCACAAGGTAGACTACGTGCTGGCGCAGGCGAGCAAAGGAAACAGCAACGTTCTCATAGGTTTTAAGGCGGACTTGGGTGTGGATGGAAAGATGCACTGAGAGGGTTTCCCCCTCGTATCAAGGTTTTCCCACAGAAATATGTTGGTGGCTGTGCTGTGATGGAGACTCGGTGTGGGAATAGAGTCCTATGAGCCAACAGCGCTTGATGATCCAAGACATTGCCATATTCATTTTGAAATATTAGCAGTTTGATTGAAAAGACTGGAAAACAAAAAAAAAATTACCCTACATAGATAACTTCAGTTATCTATGTAGGGTACAACATTAGAAAATTATGCTTTCCTGCTGAAAAGATTCAGAGGTGGGCTTGTCCGTCGCTATACAGAACGTGACTCTGTTTTCACTTTGTTTTGGATACAAGCTTCCATTAATTTCTAACCAAAACTTCCTGCTTTTTGATTATCATTATTTTTAGTATTCCTGATGCACCACTGCCGCCGAGGGAGAAAAATACATCATTTCCCATGATATTCTGTTTTCCCCAAATAGCGACACAGACAGGACACAGTTTGCATCAGCCATTACTTTGCACATTGCATTGTTCTGTGGATAAATCTTTCCATTTCCTTCTGTCTTTGCACCACCTGTTTTATATCCGTTTATTTTGGGATCATTACTACATTACTCAAATGCGTGAATGAATACACATAAGCCTAATAAAAAAAAAAACAGTCTCATACTGTATTTATGATGATGGGAATTTATGTTCAGTTATTAATTTCAGCATTCTCTGTAATTTCTTAAGAAACTGTAAATATATTTAGCTTAAATATGCATACGTGTTTTTAATGCAGCTTAAATTTTGGCAAGCAGAAATATAGATCAAACATGTTTTTTTGCTTTGCTTTCAAGTCCTCAGGACTAATTTTATGTGCTTTGTTTATGGTTTCATTGACTCTTCATCCTTCCTGTTCTTCCCTTCCTGCCTTGCTATTTTTCCTCTTTTGTATTCTTAGGCGCTTTGGTAAATCACTTTTATAGGTCATTTCCAAGGGTATTTTCATGGGACAAGGAGTGGCAGGTCTTACTCAGAAGGTCTCGACCAGTGACCTAATTACACCATATGCAATTTCTCAGCTTTTCCCGAAACTGTCTCAAAAAGGGGAATCAAATAAGTGTCAGCCATGATTGCTCACTTTCCCACTAACGTTTAACATGCTGTTTCTTATGTTTGTAAGCGGTTTGAATTTCTGTTTCCTTTCTTTTTTCTGGTGCATTTTTATTTTTCTCAGTCTCGCTTATAAAAATGTGCAGCACATAGCAGCACAGCTACAATGGAGTTTGATTGCAGACAGTGTGTGTGTGTTATCAGTAAACATCTGGTTTTGGTGTCAGACTCTCAAAATCAAAGGGCTTCCACTGTTTTGCTCTGAAGTTAAGCCAAAAACTAAATGCAAGAAGTTCCTCCTCCACTGTGGCTTTTTGAAAAGTGTTCTGGGAAATGTAGGAAATGACTGATGTAGAAGAAAAACAAAGCAGGTAACAGGGGAGAAAGAACCTCAGAAAAATTACCAGTTTGACCTGTGTGGCTTTCTCATGTGTGATTCTGTGTTGTGCTTTCAGGCCCAGCTACAGCGCTCATTGGACAGCTCTGTCTCCACACAGCCCAGGGCCCTGATTGGCCGACGTGGCCGAAAGGAGGCCGCAGCAGCGATAGGGACGGGGACCGAGAGCAACGGACAGGGTGGCAGTCCAGTGTCAGAACAGGACTCTGGCATTCTGGATGTGGAGGATGAAGAGGAGGATGATGAAGTGAGGAAACCACAACCACACACACAAACACATGAACGTATTTAACGCTTCACAGTAATTAACTGACCTTTCACTGGTCTATCCGACACTCCCTCCCACAACTCCCTGACCTCTTGACACATAATTTGCCAGGGTAATTCGAATTTGTCTCAGAGTGGCTGATTTTTTCTCCGTCTGAACTGCATGTCAGACGGTCGGATCGCCTTGGAAACCGCCTCCTTGGACAACTTTCCGACATCGAACTATTTGTGACTCTTTTTAATTAAAAACAAATGAGTGCAACTCTATGAAAGTCTTCCTGAAGAGACGGTTAGAAAATATGCACCAGTATCCTTGCCCTAGGTTCATCTCCTTGTCTTTCTTTTCCTATCTAACTCTTTCCCTTTTTTCTTTGCTTGTTTTGCTTTCCTTTTCATTCTCTTTCCTTTAATATCCTTTCCTTAGAAATCAGCCCAGCTATAAATGGTGTATTTTTCTGTCCAAGAGTCAGATGTCATTAGGTCTGGGAAGTTTGTGGTGGATGACATCATAGTGAATATTAGACCCATAGCAGCACGTAGTCCACGTAAACCACCTGAATCAGACTCTATGTTTCTAAATACACACCAGCTCTGTTTTGGTAACACAGTGGCCTGATTGGTGTGTATTGATTTCATTGTGATGTTGACCAAATTACTTAAAGGTGATACGTCACTGAAGCAAGGCATTATCACTTCAGTGGCTCTTAATAAGTGACTCTTGTTTGTAGTTTTCTCTAATTTTTGGAGTATATTTTGGTGGAATTTTAGGAATTGACACTGATTCGTTTTAAGACGTCACGTAATGTATTGTCCATCAAAGTACCTTCCAAAGCGATCAGTACATGATTAAGCGAGTTTGAAGACCTGGAGGTTGTTTAAGTACGTCAGTAACATGTTCACAGACCGTTCAGCGGATGAACCTGTAGAAATCCTGTCAGTATTGCAGAACAGACACACAGCCTTGTGACATTGAACTCTTCAAGTCATCCCTCGCGGGATCAAAGTTCCTTTTTGCAGCTCTTGTTGTTCACACTCAAGGAAAGCAAAGCACAATGAAGTTGAGGAGAATAGAGCTGAACTTGTCACCCCCTTGCTACCATTCTGTTTTAAAATCGCCTGTCGTCCCTTTGGCTTATTTACGTCCTGTAAACTTGACTCAACCTTCTCCACGGGAAGACCTTGGCTTGAACAAAGGCCTGACCCCGCGGTCGGCAGGGTTACGACCGCGTTGGCGCCGATGGCTGCGGCAATGCCAACCATCGGCGTCCCGTCTCCTCACGCCATCCTGCCCGTGCCATGTCTTTCCCTTTCTTCCCCTTCCCTTCATTTACAGTTGTCCCCCTGTGTCTCAGTATCCTATTTTTGTTTGCTCCCTTTGTTCCCCTCTCCTCTTTTCTTACCTGCCCTACTACCACTCTCCTTTTTACTTTTCTGCTCTGTGCTTTTCCTTATTCTTGTCTTTTTCACATTTTCCACATTTTTCCTCTCTTCCTCTTTTGGTCTCCATCCCTCCTCTTTCTTTAAGTGGTACAACTATTTGTCCGCTCTCATTGTTTCGGGACTGTGTGTGTGTGTGTGTGCGCGCGGTCACATCAAAGCTGGCATTGTGTTGTTGCCTCCGATGATTTTAAAAGCAAACTTTCCAGAGGGCAAGAGGGCACAGGGTATTTTGCTTTGTGTGTCTGTGTGTGTATGTGTATGTTAAAATTGTTTAAAACTGTCACTGTGTTGTTCTCCGGAAGACAGAGGATGTGGGTAAGGAGGAAGGAATTGAAAGAAGGATGGTTAGATGGAGAGATAGATGCAAAGAAAAAGAGGTATGAGCAGTTGGTGACTTTCAGAAAACTTTATTCCTCTCTTTGTGTCTCTGTGTCTTTCTGTCAATAACAGTTCAGTTTGACTGGTATTTTTAGCATTTGTGCATTTATGCATAACATATGCATACATTTGTCAAGGCACACAAATGAAAATAGTGGATAAAGGTGATTATAAAACAAATGGGTCATCTAAGAGAGAAATTATTAACAGTGAGCATAAAAGAAAATCCTCATGTACCATATGTGTTTAAGCTCTGCTTCCAGTCTCATTGCATAAATTGTGTCTTTAGGTCCCAGGAGCTCAAGACTTGGTGGATTTCTCTCCAGTTTACCGCTGTCTGCATATCTACACTGTGCTGGTGAGTTCATCCACTCCTCTTCCTCTTTCTTAACCCACTTAACTTTGACCTGCATTCATTTTTTCCTCCATGCTGTTTTTACCCTCTCCTCTCCTTTTATCTCTTGATGATCATGAGCACTGATCCCAATCCTCTAATATTCTAAATTATATTAAGATATATATTATATTCCTTACTTAAGTAATAATTCTGTGTGTTGAACATTGTGTATTGACTTAGGGTAACTCTTAATCACAACAACCTTAAAAGAAATCTCAACACTTTTGTCAACTCTTGTCAAGCTGCTTTTTCCAAGGTCAGTGGGTTTCATCTTCAGTTTCTATCACAGTGCATTAAGTTATATATAGAGATATCAATCTATATTGTGATACAGCATATTTTCTAGAAACTGTTGCCAGGTAAAGTGGCAAGTTAGTTCTACAGTTAGAACAGTTAGTTCTACACCTGACAAGTCTGTCCCGTGAAACACTTCACACAACCAGAGATATCAAAGGGGTGGCTATCTTTGTAGAAACATGAAAATCTTTGACGGCACAAAACAGTTGTGTCATCTCATGGAGTATAGGGAGAATTACCACTCGGTTTACGTACAGAGACTTATACGATGCAGTAAGACGAGGCCTCCGGCTCGAGCCTGGCCTCACTCTAACCAGGCTGCTGCAGCGTGTGTGTGTGTGTGTGTGTGTGTGTGTGTGTGTGTGTGTGTGTGTGTGTGTGTGTGTGTGTGTGTGTGTGTGTGTGTGTGTGTGTGTGTGCCTCAGGGCCTCTCTGGCAGAGGGACAGGAAGTGCATGAACTTTGACAGGAAGGAGAAAGTGAACGGGAGAGGGAGGTTAGAGAAAGGGTAAAAGGGTCGAGATGATGGAGAGAGTGAAGGGAGGGAGCAGGGAAAAGAGAGCAAGGTTTAATGATGATGAGGTGAAACAGAGGGATGAAGCAAGAGGAGAGGGGTCAGAAAAGGTTTAGATGGGTGACAACAGGGGATGTCAATCAGAGTGATTTCCCTTCTTAGATTATTTTATTTAAAATGTTTTTATAGCTCTGTGGAGGAAAAACCGCAGTATTTCAGAAGGAAAAAGCAAAGATTTGGCACAAGACTGAAAATGCACCAAAAGTTGTTCTACCTGGTCAACAACAGTGTGATCGGCTTTGAACTGACTATAAAGTAACAGTAAATGTAATAGAAATAACCGACTTTGTGGAAATGTGATGTTTTTACATGACAGTCAAAGGCATTAAAATGTGAGTCTTCAGGTAAAACACGACACCTGACATGTGGTTTAGGATTTTACTGCGGGGCATCTGCTCGACAGGTGCACTAGACTCCACCATAGCTGGGTGTTGGAGTGAATATAGAATGTTCTGATTTGTAGGTAAAGCAGCTTGAAGGAAAAAAAAGTTATAATATTGATGGTTGATGAGAAGAGAGGAAGGAGGGTAAAGGTTAGCAGAGGTGTAATGGCGGCGTTTACAGGAAAGAGAGAGGAGAGAGAATCGGCTAAAGAGAGATAAGGACTGAAGGAGGGGGTCACGGGGAGGCTAAAGGGGCAAAAACAGGAAGACAAGGGTGAAAACACAACACAGACGGAGAGAGGTTAGAGAAAGAGGGGTAAGTGCAAGGGTCCAGAGAGGAGGAAGAAATGAAAGAGGGGAAAGAGTTGAAGGAAAAGGGATAAAGGATGAGCAGGGAAAGGAGTGTGTGTGTCTCGGCAAGGTGCTGAAAGGTCTGATCTTTTCACCAATGAGGTCAGCCTCACTCTTTTCTCTCTACGTCACTCTCTCTCTTTCACACACACACACACACACACACACACACACACACACACACACACACACACACACACACACACAC
>JBBMJY010028656.1:0-30008 GCA_037833715.1 Toxotes lorentzi
AGGTTTCTTCCTGTTAAAAGGGAGTTTTTCCTTGCCACTGTCGCCTTAAGTGCTTGCTCTGGGGTCAGGCTCTGGGTATCTGTGAAGCGCTTTAAGACAATTTTGATTGTGGAAGGAGCTGTATAAATAAAATTGAATTGAATTGAATAGTTTCCTTTACAGATAACTGGTTATTTTGACTCCATCAATCAGCAGAATTCTGGCTGCACAGTTACACACACTCATTCCTGTAATGAATGTCTGCTGTAAAACTGTATTAATACTTTCATCTCATTCAAGTAATTAGACAACAGTAACACTACTGCCCCCTCAGGTAGATGCTAATAAGCAGCCATGCAGCAGCAGGACATACCACTCAACTGACGCAGGTCTGTTCATGAGCTTCAACTTTACCTTATCAGGGTCTTTGCTCTCATTGTCCCATCCAGTCTCACCAGAGCTCCCAGTAACCCCCGACAGCCCCACAGGCATGATGGAGGGTGGGGTCTGTGCACATCCGCCACCTATGGTGGTGTGCAGGTGAGAGGGTGGGGTCTTGGAGCAGCCGACCAATGGGAGGGAGCTGTGGAGGATGAACTGGGCTGGGCTCAAACCAGGAGGCGGGGGGAGAGAGGGAGGGGGAGGGATCTGTGAGGAGGACGAAGAGGAGGCCGAAGAAGGAGGAGCATGCTGCTGAGCCTGGCTCTGATTGGCCTGTGAGAGGATCTGCATGAGAGACATGAGACAAAGTCAAATGGCACAGTGAGATCAAGTTTGATTCCCCATTCATTTCTTTATGACACATGGAATCTCCAGCTGGGGTTTTTATTCAGGGGAAAAAAAACAAGTGGATACTGCAAAAACTTTTTTTAAACTGTATATCCATGTAAGTAGCAAGGAGCCCTACAGGGAACAGTGAAAGCTTTTCCACTGTCTGATCATGGAACGTCTGCATGCAGTATCTGTTACTTTAATTACTGAGACTATGAGCATAAACATTCCTGCCTGAACCCCATTCTGATTGGATTATTGGTAATAATTCAGGTTAATTTCAACATGAAAAATAGTTCAGAATCAGAACAGAAATTGGGTTTTAAAAACACCACTGATTTCACAGCACAGCAGTTACTTTGAGGGATAACCAGCAACTTACTAAAATAAATCATCTTTCAAACAGAATGTCCCAGAGAAATTTACACCCCTTGCATGTAAATACAGCCACCGCTTTTGAAACTTGGCTGAGCTTTTTCGCCACAACGGAAAACAGAGAAATGGCGGACATATTGTTTTTATCCTGCCCTTAAAGTTCCTCCTAATAACATATTTAAAAAATCCATTCATCTGACAGTAAGGACAGAGGGACGGTCATTTTCACTCTCACCTGACTGGTTGCCTGGATGAACTCTTGTGCTTTGGCTCTGCTGGCGATATTGGCCTCCTCCATTTTGAAGAGCAGAGCAGTCACTGAGTGGAAGAATGACAGAGACCATTACTCCAGGGAAGGTATGTGAACATATAACATGAATGACAATGACACACGTATTAAAGCTGTAAGCAGCGTTGAATGGGCCGTCACACTTCGAGCCCATAGGGAGAGTGCTAATGCAGGTGGTATCACATGGTTGGGAGGCACATACACAGGCAGACTGTAAAAGGAGCCTGAGTCCCTGTCCTAATGTGAAATGAATCTGGTCGACCTGCTAGGAGGAGTACATCAAAGTATAACATGTGATTTCACATGTTGCTAGTAGATTTGTGCTATGGATGATGTATATTTGAGTTCCAACAACTTCCTGTTTCATGGCCAGTGACCCCTCCGGCCCAGGCACCCTCAGTACTCTGACTCATCTGTGGTGGTCAGGAAAGATTCTCTCCGCTCCCCTGAGTCGATTTCTGTTTTTATGCGTTTTAATAGAGGGGTGTGGCCAAAACTGAACAAAACATAAAGGGACTGTATTCATTTTATTGATTTACTATCACGGAAAAAAATTGATTTAGTGTTGAATCACTTTTTAACCTGCCAGAAGCTTGGAAAACCTAGCATTACAAAATAACAAGGATGAACTGCGGCCTGGCCTGATGGAGCTACGTTCTGCTGTGTACATGCAGGTATAGGTATAGCTCAAAGTTCCTGTGTATGACTCTGAAAGGTGTCAATGTTTCATAATAACTTTGCAAATGTGCAAACACCTATTGAGCAAACTCACATGCTAGGACTCCTCCTGTTGTGCAGTCCACCCCAGTCTGCAGACTCCACGGGAGGGAAGGCGCTGCTGGAGGGGGAGGAGGAGGAGGCTTACCAGCAGATGAGGAGGAAACAGAGGAGGAGGAGGAGGGGTCTGATGAAGACAGAGGCAGAGGAAGGGACGTGAGACCACAGGCTGCCGAAGAGGACAAGCAAGGAGGTGAGGCCAGAGATTTGGGTGCATCGTCCGGTGGAGGAGGTTTGGCTGTGGGTGTAGACAAAGAAGCGTTGAGGCCACCTCCCTGGGGGGTGGACAGGCTGGATGGACTGGACGTTGGTAGTGTGGGGCTGGTTTGCGTTGGACAGTCCTCGGCTAAGAAAGAAGGGTCGGGAGTCTTACAGCTGCTGTCCACAGTCTGAGAGTCTGGCGAAGAATCCCTGGTGTCCCGCAAAGGAGCCATAGAGGGTGGAGGAGTGTGTGGTGGTGAGGAGGAGGGGGGGAGCACACTGGTGGATGAGGAGGAGGAGGAGGAGGAGGAGGAAGAGGAAGAACAGGGTGCAGGGCCAGCTTGGCCAGTATGGGGACTGACTGACTTGTTCCCATCTCCAACGGCTGACTGAACATCTAGTGAGGCTCCACCCCAGCCCTCGGCCGTGGCTTTTGCTTGGCTGCTGTCTCCAGCTGTTAACCCTGCAGTTCCACCTTTTTCTCTCGTCTTCTTGGCCAGGCGACGTCGGCGCTTTGTTGCCAGAGACGACGACGGGGAGGAGGCAGAGGAGGAGGTGGATGTGATGGAGCTGGGTTTTGTTTTTTTGGAGTTCAGTCCGGCAGGACTGGTTAAGGAGGATGGTGGTGCAGCCAGGTTGCTTCGCTTTCCCATACTGGCCAGATCTTTACTGCGGCTGCTCAGTGACAGTGGCTCCGAGCAAGGCTTGAGAAACGGAGACCTGCTCTCATTGTCCCTGCAAAAGACTACTGCAATGGAGCCACCCACCACAGAGCCCCCAGAGCCCCCACCTGTACCTCCTGGCCCCAGGAGGTCCATGCCCAGCTTTCCAGAGCCAACTGAAGCCCCCGTGGTGCTGCTCACGCCCTCACGCACCAGCACAGACACTTTGGACTGAAGCTTGCCTTTACGACTGCCACCGCTCTCTTTCTTGGACTTCCCAGAGCGACCCAAATCCTTTCTACTACTTTTGTCCCGCTCCTTGTCCTTTCCCACTTTCTTGGCTCGCTTCGCTGAGGGAAGGCCAGATGAAACAGGGGCAGAGCCTGAGGTGACGGTCAAAGAGGAAAGGCATTTGCTTTTGGTTCTGATGGAAGACGAGGAAGAGGATTCAGCTAGGCCAACTTTCTTTAATGTGCGGGATTTCTTTTTAGGGTGATGTCGTCCAGCCTTGGGAGCAGTCTTAGTTTTGGGGCTGGGGACAGGCGGTTCTGGAGGCAGGGCAGGAGGAGGTGTATCCTCCAAAGAAGGGTAGTCTGAGTCCAGAGCCTCGCCATCCAAAGACAACACGTCAATCTCCAATTTGTCTGAATAGCGGTCTGACTCATAGCTGTGATACCTGGGAGGTGAGAGCGACTGTGATCGGCTGCGACAGCTTCCCTGGTCCTCCACCTCTCCGGCTGAGTGCCATTTTCTCTTCTTCTTTCTCTTGTGGGGTTTCTCAGAGTCCTGTGTGGGCCGACAAGGGGAGGTCGGGGCGCGTCTTGGGGAGCCGGGTACAGTGGTGGTGGTTGTGGTGGTGGTGACTGTGATGGTTCTCTTGATGGCAAAGAGGTCAGACCCATTGAGGTCTTGGATAGAAGGCGGGACAACGGGACGACCGTCCCGTCGCCGATCCCTCTCGCGCTGCCTGTCTCTGTCACCCTCCCTCTTCTCCCTGCTTCTTTTGGACCTCTTTGAAACACAACGCTCTCTGCTGCTTGAGTGCTGTCCCTTGCTTTCCCTCTCCTTCTTTCTAGAACTAGAATCTCTATCTCTTTCATCTCTTCTATGGCTACTGGTGCGATTTTGTTCTCTTTCTCTATCCCTGTCTCTCTCTCTTCCTCTCTCTCTATCCCTCTCTCTATCTCTGTCTCTGTCCCTGTCCCTGTCTTTATCTCTTTCCCTCTCTCGATGTCTTTCTTCAGATAGGCTTGAAAAGGAGCGTCTTGTGTGGCCCCCTTTTCCTGAAGAATTGCAGGATTGTGAGGCTTCTGGGCTGCTGTGCCGTCTTTTCTTCCTCTTTCGGCTGCTGCTCCTGCTGCTCCGCCTTCCTTTAACCTCCTTCCTGGTCTTGTGCCCTTGCTCCTTTTCTTTGCTCCTCTCTTGGCCTTCCTCTTTGTCCTTTCTCCTCTTCTTTCTTCTCTCCTCCTTCTCCCCACCCTTCCTATCCTTGCTTTTCTGACGGTCTCTGTCCTTGGAACTTTTGGAGGACTTACGGTTCTTGCTGCCTTGCTCTACAGGAGATGTGATTGGGGAAGAGGGCGCAGAAGCTGGAGGATGGGAGGCAGGAGGTGGCGGCTGAGGTGAGAGGGGTGAGGAAGCAGGAAAGGAGAGGTATCTTTCCTTCCGCCTGCTGACCAGCTTCCTTCTCAGATCCTCCACTCCCACCACAGGCTCATCCTCTGGCTCCCTGTCCACCTCCCAGCTGCCCTCAGCGCGCACAGACACAAAGCCGTCCCCATCCAGCACCCGGAGGATCCGCTCTGGCTTTGAACCATAGAAGGAGACGTTGGGAGAATTCCGTGGGAGGATTTCTCCAGCTGCTCTCTTACTGCTTCCATCTCTGTCAGCAGCCCCGACTATCTCCCCCTCCTCTATCTCAGAGTGATCAGAGTCAGCACTCTGCTCTCCAGCCTTGGTGGTGCTACAGTCCACTCTCCTCCTCAGAGGGAGCTGGGTGACCAGACAGGGGCTTGGCAGATTAGTCAAAGTGTCAGTGGAATCTGGAGGTTCTTCCTCTTTCTCCTCCTCCTCCCCTCTCTCAGCTTTTCTCTTTACCCCCCTCGCTTTACTACTCCCATCATCAGTGTCTGATGCTGGGGAACCAGTGGGGTCAAAGGGGTCATATTTCTCCCCTTCCCCATCCTCCTCCTCCTCTTTCATTCTTCCCTCCTTGTCTCCCTCAGTTGGATGGAAAGGATCATACATCTCCTTTTTCCTGCTCTCTTCCTCACAAACTTGACTTGTCCGCACCAAACTGTGAAGGCAGAAATCCGGGGAGGTGGCGTTGGTTGTAGATGTGGAGAGAGACTGCGTTGCAGGTGAGGCAGAAGTGGAGGACACCCGGGCCACCTCTGTCCCCGGGGTCTGACCTTTTACATGGTTCTGATAAACTGACGAGTTGACACAGACAGAGGAGGATGCAGACAAGGGTGACGACGGATCGGATGAGGACGAAGACAGAGACAAGGAGGGCGAGCGGGGAGGAGGGCTCCTGACAATCTCGCTAACTCCACTAGGGGAAGACGAGGCAGCAGGCCTCCTTTTGAAGCCCGGTGCTGGAGTCAAGTCCATGAGCCAGGAAAACTGGTAGTGCAGAAATCAGACAGTGGGCGCTGGAGGATGGAAGCAACGAGCAAGGCCCACACCAGAAAAACAGAATCCAGGAATAAACCTAGTAGGAAAAAAACAGGACACATTAATCTCGCAATGAAAATCTACCCGTTACAGACTCTACATATATTCTTCTGCTCTTTGTGCAACCAGCTATCTATGAAATACGCTGATCACATTCAGCACAGTCAGTCTTAAGGACGTCCATGCGACTACCCTGTGGGTCTGCCATAGTGACTGTAGCCAATTCCACTGCTATCTGCCCTCTTCATCCTACTCACTGAGGTTTCTATGAATCTGAGGGGGAAATAATGAGCAGGACAGAGCCTGGCAGAGGATCTGCTCTTCTTTTTTAGATGATGACTGACATCCTGTTTGTCCATATTACAGCCCAACCAATACATATAACACATAACACATGCAAACCCCCCAGATAAGTGACTACCAAAAGCTTAGAATGTGTGAATGTGACTCAGCTCTGGATGAAGAGAAAAAGTGGAGGCCGGCAGAATGGAATGTATGATTCACGCTACAGAGTTGTGTGGACCAGGACCTCTACTGGAACAGAGATTAAACCGTTCCTTATGAGTGTCTCTCGCACCCAGCAAAAATCTAACAGGTCAAGTCTTAAGACTGATTTACTCATGGACAGAAGCTGCAGTAAGCACTGATGCACTCTCACTGGTTTTGCTGATTCCTACTGGTTTTTAATTACTCTTTTCTCTGGACTTGTCTATGTCTCTCGGCTGGTCTGCATCTCTTGACTCAGTCTCTGATATTGTCTTTCTCATTTTTTGGCTTGTCTCTTGTCTACGTCTCTTGCCTTGTCTGTCTCACGTGTCCTGCGAATGCAGGCTTCAGACATGAAAGAGCTGAATGTTTTTTTATGGACAGAATGAAGCATCATACCAGGGCCCAGATGTATAGATGCTATTTAGAAGAGAAGGATGTGTGGTGAGAATGTGTGCCCCTTCAGACTACATGTACACACAGTTTTCAAGGGAGAGCCGCGGGTGAAACGATGAGGTGGGAGTGAAATATAAAGGTGAGAGATGTCATCTTGCAGTAGTTATTATTTTGCAGTCTGCACTGCTTTCTGTAAAATGTGACTCAGGAGGCACATTTATAAACGTCAATGATCTGTTCTTTTGATCCTGAACTGTTCCTCTTGGTGTTTTGGCTGACTCTTGGCGGGGTCGCAAAGCCTGAAGGAAGCTCGTCACCCTGTTGTTCTGAGGTGTTTGAACTGTGAGCAGCTCCTTCTATGCAGTTCATCAATACATTTGAATATGACAGTTACTCACTTAACTAAATTGAGTAATGAATGGTATATAATGAGAGGAAACAGGTTACAGTTTTTTTCCTTTGTTTATGACTTTTAACTTGTTCAGTGAGGCAGGTACATTTCTCTTCCACCTTCCACTTGCCCTACAAGAAATCCACTCGTCTCGTACAAGCGGACAAGCCTTAATGATGAGCTCTGTCTTGTCTCGGGGCTAGTCCATGACTGGCTGCTGTGCAGAGCATTAACGCATTGTTCTGCTGTCCTTCTGCCACTGCCCCGACTGACTGTGTGTGTTTTTTTGTGCTGATTCCTGACCCGGAGCCCGTGCGTCCTTTCACTCTTGTTGATAAAAGGAAAAGAGGAAAGTTTGTAGCTGTAGCTGTTGTGTGAGCTCACTCTCAGCCGGTGTTCGCCGCTGGCTCTCTGGCTGAGCATCGTCTTAACCAGCGCTGTGTGCAATACCTTACTACTTTGTCTTTAAAATATAAATGACACTCCACTTCTGAAGAAAAACAATAGCGTGTGTTAGGATGTGTCGACAGCAGGCACTCAGCTAGCTAGCTAGTTAAGATTTAGCTCACAGTAGCTAGGTTAGCTAAAGGCAGCAGGAGGAGCCGTGTGCTAACGAGTTACCTTCAGTGCTGTCCAGCAGTCCGCAGTCTCAGGTCAAAGCCTCCGTCTTGTATTCGCTGCCGTCTCTTTGTGAGACATCAAACCGACAGTCAAAACACAGCAGCAACTGCTTTTTGTGCCATTTTAAAAGCGCAACAGCGGCCCCAGTCCACCAACCGCCGCCATGTTCCTTTCCCTCAGACCGGACAACAAAGAATGATGGGAAACGTAGTCCTCGCTGTTCTTTTCGTTCAGCGACAACATGAAAGACCTTTAACATTAGGGTCCTACAGTGAAAAGCTATAATTAGAATGTGTGTTTGATTTGAATTCACTCATAAACCGACACTTTAAAGCAGCTGACGGATGAACAGACGGATTCAGTTTGGATTTACACGATCAATAAACAACTCAAACTCAAAGTGGGAGCATAACAAATGATAATTCAATCTGCCAGTCTTCTGTGTTGTCTTTTGATGATTATGTATTTGAATTTTAAAATGGAATCGCAAATCCATTTTAATCTGTTTCAGCCTGAAGTTTCCATTTTGTGACTATGCTGCTTTAAAGAATTATCTCCTTCACCTTTATCTGTGTAAGTGTGATCAGAATTAAACACTATATAGTTCTGTTTAGTTCAGCAAAGTGAAGATCCACTTGAAGTCATGTGTCCAGGGGTGAAAACATTTTCAGGTTTTTAAATGGAATCTGTTGTAGTAGAAAAGTGAACAAAACATAGCCTTCCATCAGTCTTTAGACATAAATTGGTTTTATTTCAAAACTGATTACACAAACCAAGTAGCATATATATATATATATATATATATAAAACATAAAATATTCACTTTGTAATAATAAATATGTAACCTAAATATGCCTCAATCGGTCTCCAGATGCTTCACATCCTGTGCTGAGACACAACCAAAGCTTTTGCCACTAATTTCTACCTAAATCTGAACTTTTACAGCAAAGACATAATGTTGCAAAAGACCACAGGTACTCGCTACTGTCAGGTTATTAATGGAGAAGAGAGCCTTTGTTTGGCTTCAGATGTCCAACAGCTGCATATACACGGCCATACAGATGTTAACATGTGGAGCCACAAAGACGACATGGTAACAGAGGTCCTACCATCCAGTACCCCTCATACTAACCAACCAGTCTGACTGTTCTGTCCCCAGAGGAAAAAAAAAAGACTAATTATGGCAATGAGCTCACAGACAACATGCCACTATCTGTGCACGCTACGTCCAGCCTTCTACAGGAGGATCAGGGCCACGTCCAACTTTTGAGTCATGACAGTTTAATCTGAATTCTGAGAAAATTTGGACTTTTTAAAAATTATTATTATTATAACAACCTTAATCTCAAAATTCTGTTTTTTTCTCCAAAATTTACAACTCTCTTTTTCATTTGGCCCTAATCTTCAGTAAAAGATCTCCTCCAGTTCCACAAAAAAAAAAAAAACACACACACAACCCATGCAACCTCAGCATGTTAATGTCCTGAACATTACTACTACTAACACCTTGCATGGCAGGTGTTACCAATAGGTATTGCTTGGAAAATTAATTTCTGAATTGTTTTTCACTATAAATAAACTGAAAAAACAAACCTTAAGAGCCCCCGAAGTTACATGCACAAAAAATACCCACAGAGTTTCTCGTACCTATTAGAAACAATGCACACTAAATAAAACTTCACAGTTTCTTGTGCACATTAAGGCTTTTCTTTCATGTACATGTTCTGCAAGTGTCAGTGTGATGACGGCAAAGCAGTCAATGACTTTATACAGAGGTTCATGACACTCGATGCACTTCTACCTTGTCTCCTCTGTGCAGAACAAACACAGACAGAAAATCACTTGTAAGCAAGACAACAGCTTTATGAGTGATGAACGTTGCCTAGACAGTCACTGGAAACTACTACTGTAACCAGGTTAGAATATAGCTGGCACATTTCATTTCATCTGTGTCTGTGAAGACAAACTCAAATGTTTCTTTCCACTACAACCAGATTTTCTAATGTGCATGCATCTGATCCCCCTGCGCGCTACAGACCTCCTGCATGTCATTTCAGGTCACGATTTACAGTCTGTAAAGAGATTTGCAAAAATGTCTACACTAAAAACATGAAGCAGGAAAGCAACCTTATCAGATTTGTTCTTCTGCATCCATCCAAGGCTACACACAGACACAAAAAGAAAGTCTAATAGTTTCATTGCAACACTAAATGATTTGGTTAAAACTGGAGACAACAACATGTTTGGATTTGTATGAACACAACAATTTAAAGCTGATGCTGAAAGTACACAATAAATAAACAATCACTGCTGCATGTAAAGTAACAGTCAAGCAGAATCTGTCTGACAGATTCCTAGTTTGTGCGTTTGTATTTTTTTGTTATTTATATGTGTCGCCGCTCAGTGTTACAAACCACAGCTGATGTTTCTGACCAGTCAGGGGGAACACCGGCTGTCGGTGCCCAACACCCCCCCCCCCCCCCGCCCCCCTCCTGGTGGCGATGCTCTGAGAGTAAAACTGAAAGTGCGAGACAACAAAACACTCGTGTCTCAGAAGAATCTCTCCTGATGATCTGACATTCAGCTAAACAAACCGACTGCACTGCCCTGCATCAGCTAGCTTAGCTTAGTGTCCCAGTTCCAGACTGCTTTCTGATTCAAAGCAGACTCTGAGTCCGTTTGGCTTAACAGATGAGTCTGGGGATACTTTAGAATAAGCACTAACACCAGTCCTGTCAGCCACAGACTGAATTATTACCTGTAAAGAATATTGATGCCTTTACACACTAATGCTAACAAACAGCATATTATTAACTGTAAGTCGTGTGTAGTATGGAACCGGGACAGAGCAGGCGTGAGGCAGGGATTTCTCACTTCATCTCTGCTGTTCTGTTTGTGAGGATCACAGGAACAGCCAGAAGCCCACCGTCTGTGCTGAATGCATCCCACATTCTCCTTGAGAACAGCTGCTATATCTCAGGGAAGTATTTGGCACTTATGATTTCATACTTACAGGACAACGGTTTTCTCGTCCTCATGCACTGTCAAAATAAAAGCCAAGTTCTCCGTCCCCTGTTAGAACTTCCAATGCAGAAACTGAAATTATGTGGTCTAAGAAAGAAATCTGTAGTTCAGGAAAGATGGACGTAAACGGTGGAGCAGCTCAAACCAAACTCCTAGTTCTCGTCAGCACTATCGCCTAAACAGTAAACAAGCTCCTACTTTCTCTCCCTCTCACTCTTTAGCTGAGAACCTCCACTTCAGGAGCCAGAAAAGCTGGGAGGGACTCAGAGGAACAGCTGGACAAAGTCAGGTGTCTCCAGCCTCAGACCAGCCCAGCGTCCTTGGCCATCTTGTAAAAGGCTCCTTTCTGAGCGATGAGGTTAGAGGGGGAGTCAAACTCTGCCATCTCTCCCTTGTCCAACACCAGGACCCTGGAGGAGACAAAAAACTGATTACAATCTTTCTGTTCAAGCAGGACAAAGAGGTACCAGTGATACCAGTACTCCCAGTACTGCATCATGCACCTGCTGTGTGTAGGTGTACTCACAACTTATCTCAAGATAATGACAAGCATTGTGTAGTGGAAACTGTGTGTGTGTGTGTGTGTGTGTGTGTGTGTGTGTGTGTGTGTGTGTGTGTGTGTGTGTGTGTGTGTGTGTGTATGGTACCTGGTGTAGTCCATGATGGTGTTAAGGCGATGAGCTATTGTCAGGACGGTGCAGTCCTCAAACTGAGAGCGGATGGTGGACTGGATCAGGTTGTCTGTCTCCATGTCCACAGCTGCTGTGGCCTCATCCAGAACCAGGATCTTTGTCTTCCTTAGCAGAGCTCTGGCCAGGCACAGCAGCTGCCGCTGACCCACACTGGAGGGAAAAGGGAAAGAAGAACAACAATACATAACTACTCTTATCTCCTAAGGTGTGTTTGGCCTCTAGTCCAGGTCCTCGCTGGTTCTAGTGAGTCTTTCAGGCCTGTGAAGAGCCCGGCTGTTCAGCATGTTCATGTTAATAAATAAAGTTTTTATAGAAAAGCTGTGATACCTGAGGTTCTCTCCTCCTTCACTACACTCGTGGTTGAGTTTGTCAGGCAGGCCAGACACAAAGTTCTTGAGATGGGAGAACTCCAGAGCCCGCCATATTTCTTCATCAGAGTAGCTGTCAAAGGGATCCAGGTTCATCCTCAGGGAGCCTGAAAACAACACTGGGTCCTGAGCAAAGGGGGAGAGAGTCACGTGTCAGTGAATGTCATGGTGCTGACTGAAGGAGGGGTGAGTTGGTTAGTTAGATAAGTTAGTCGTGCCCCATTTTCTTAGAAGGGCGCTGTTGATTGAACCTTAAGGGGGACTGAAGCTACACCTCCAGCTATACACTTCACAGACCCACCAAAGCACTGGCTGTGATTTCTGCCCTGAGTGTCACTAAAACTACATCATCTGTGTGTGTCCTACAAATGGAAATACTTAACACAGGCTGAACCTTTCTGCACTGACCTGTGGGATGATGGTGATCCTGGAGCGGAGTTCATGGAGGCCCAGCTGAGCGATGTCTACCCCATCAATGAAGATGTGGCCCTCAGCTGCCTCGATGATCCGGAACAGCCCCAGCGTCAGGGACGACTTCCCCGCTCCCGTGCGACCCACAATTCCCACCTTACAGAGGAGACGTAGCAGCAAATGTTACAAGCCATAGACGTGAGGTACACGCGCATACGTCAATACAGGTGTAACACACACAACCAGGCACACACAGAGCCAACAATCCCACATCAGTTCAGCCGCAAAGCAAACAGCCGACCACTGCCTCCAGTGACGTAAAGCCAGACCTTCTCTCCTCCGTTAATTTTGATGGTGATGCTGCGGATGGCCAGGTCCAGATCGTCACGGTAGCGCAGGCCAAAGCCTCTGATGTCGACGCAGCCGTGAGTGGGCCACCCCGCGGGGAGGCTGGAGGGTTCGTGTTTCCACTCTGCCTGATAGTCAGAGGACACACATTTAAATAAGAACACAAACAATAACAAGTAAGAAGCTTTTGAAAGTTTCATCTTTCTACACAGCTGGATGCATTATATCTTATTTGGAAGCTTTTTCCAAATAATGATCATTTGTTTTGCTTGAAAAAGCTTAACTGAAAAGGAAGTAGTACCAATAGCTGAAAAATAAAAAGCATGCAGTGGCAGAACAGGAAAGATTTACTTTAGATTCCACCACTGTGAAAACACTGACATCATGAGTTTACACGCTGATGAAATGCCAGATAATTTGACAGTGAACAGCTACAACAGGCAATAACCCAGCCTATAAGCAGCAGTTCAACCAAGTAATCGGCCCACAGTCCAGTCCAGTCCAGAACACCAGAGCCCAGCTGCTGTAAACGGCTTCCACGTGGTTTCTTTGCCTACATGTTATTCGGTGTCAGGCTGCCTTTTTAGAAAAGTAGAAACCCTTTTCTAATGTTCACTGAGTGTGATGAACTCAGATGTTCAAAAGATTGCTGCTGTTGTCGCTGATAATGGACCAGCAGCTAGATTTTGGTGTGCATTCACCAGACAACTCCTCCTATCTCCTACTTGTGTGCCATGTCTGTGTGTTGCCATAGTAACCCAATCCAGAACCACAAAGAAGTAAATCCTCCTTCCAAAAACAGTCAGTGATAGTGGTTGTTAAGGGGGTTTGATGGCAGAGTGTTTGTTTCTGTGTACCTCTTTCTTTGTGTCACTGTACTCTTTCACTCTCTCCACAGCCACGATGTTGGTCTCCAGATCAGAGGACATCCTCACCAGCCAGGTCAGAGAGGCAGTCAGCTGCACATGGGACAGAGGACATCCTTGAATTTAGAGGGTCAGAAAAAAGATGAAGAAAACATACATAGAACTGTGGATAGATGGATTAATAGATCCATCCATAGTTTTAGTTTCATCTGTCCTTAGGGACAGGCCAAAGTCCTCGTAGTGAACTGGCTGTTGGTCTCAGGGTGGGTATGAAGCGGACCACCAAGCGGGTGCTAAGGTGTTAGTATGAGTGTTTACCTGAAGGGCGTAGGAGATAGACAGGCCCATGATGCCTGGACTGAGGCTCTCTCGAGCTATGACGGCAAACAAAGCAGCAAATGACACGATACAGTTTCCTACAAACTCCAGGCGGATTGCCAGCCACCTACACAAACACAGATCAGAGATCAGGTGGACTTATTTTTGTCTTTTCTTCACTGAAGACGATGTATTCTGTTGCAACAGGTACTAGATGTAACACTGTCCCGTACCTGTTTGCTACTATGCTGGGGTAATAAGCCTTCTGGTTGTGGTCAACCCGCTGGTCACTCTCACCAATGAAGCGCTCCTGTTCGCCGAAGGCTCGGATGACGGAGGTGCCCAGCAGTGTCTCGTTGAAGTGGGTGTAGATGGGTGAGCGGCTGACTGACTCCAGGCGCTTCAGCTGTCGAGATGTTGCCACATAGAACCTCTGGACAGAAGGAGGACAGACAGGTCTGACAACTGTCGTAGGACAGTCACAGGTTTACATGCACATCAGATGAACGGTGTGAGATCTGTTTAGAGGGGAAAAGCAGTTGTGTGGCCTTCAGAAAAAAATGAATCTTTACCTGCACGAAAAAGTAGAGTAGACCGAGAACAGGAATGATGATGGCTACCAGCGGGGTGGCGATAAGGATGACGACACAAGAACCCAACACATTGAACATGGAGCCCATGAACATCTTAATAATGTTGGGGATCATTGAGTCAATGGTGTCCATCTCC
Organism: Toxotes lorentzi; assembly: GCA_037833715.1. NCBI lineage: Eukaryota > Metazoa > Chordata > Actinopteri > Toxotidae > Toxotes > Toxotes lorentzi. The sequence continues at coordinate 14,381 of JBBMJY010028656.1, forward strand.
TTGGCGAAGCGGTTGACCAGGTTGCCACTGGGGGTTCGCTCAAAGAAGGACATAGGTGAGCGCAGGATATCATACAGCATGGACTGGTGGAGGCAACGGGACGCCAGGATGCCCCCAATGGACATGGACAGGGAGTAAAGAAAGACCGCCACCCCTGCAAAACAGTAGCGGGGTTCAGGGGGTAAGATGATAGATCCGAACCTGCTGTGTGTGTCAGGATGATTCTTTTAAAAACTCTGCTTCTCCCTCCCCTCACCCCTCCTCACCCTGGGACAGACCAAGACCACCATACACCCCTAGTCTCATCAGTCTATTCGGCTGAGTGCCGTTAACCACGGGGTCATCGGTCCACAGGCTCAGCCAGTAGTTGGAGAAGACGGAGACCAGGTGATGGATGAAGAACAGCAGCAGACTGATAAAGGACAGAAGCACCCCGATGGCTTTCATGTAGGCCCAGAACACAGACAGCTTGACCTGGGGAGGGACAGGAGGTCAGCTGGGATCAGGTTACGACCGGGACTGTTACATACTGCACATGGATGATGAACTCATTGTTCTGATGTGGTTGTGTCTCTACCTACCTGACCCGTGCTGGCCTTGTCAGCCTCTGTCAGCTTGCCCACCTCAGGATTCTTGGCCTTCTTGCTCAGCTCCTTGTCCTGTTTGCCCGTCGGGGACAGCTTGGACACACTGCTGACACCCTGAGTGCTGTTTACACATGGAACAAAAAAAAAAAAAAAAAAAACAAGACAATGAAGTGCTTCTTCCTAAAGACACTGTCTGTGTCTTAAAGCCTGATGTGTCTTGTTCCTCTGTGTTACAGAGCTTCATCGTCCTGTTTCACTCACCCAACAAGAGCAGTTGCACTGCCGTTCTCCATTGCTTTGGTTCCACTCTTTGGCACAGATTCTAAATGCAAGAAAAAAAAAGTTCTGTGACAAAAGACTGATCAGGAAACGTTATGTGCAACCACTGCACCATGCAACTACAGTTCAGGGAGAGGAACACTTTATAAATCAACACTTTCTAACTACATTTACACCTGACAGCCAACATATACAATCAGTGTGGCTGTGTAAAGTGCACAGTGTGTGTCTCACCGTTGTTGTCAGCGTGTTCGACAGCAGCGTATGTTCGCAGGAACTCGGCGAAGGCTCCCTCTGTGGCCATGAGCTGCTGGTAGGAGCCCATCTCTGTGACCTCCCCCTCCACCATCACCAGGATCAGGTTGACCTGGGGCAGGTAGCTCAGCCCGTGGGTCACCAGCACACGAGTCTGCACACGGCCACACACACACAGTGAACATGCTTTAGAGTAAAAGGTGATTCCTGTGCCACTTAAAAGACGGTAAACCCTTACACGTCAGCCCTATTATAAAGTTATTCAAAAAGCCATTGGTGTTGGGCAACCAGTTGAATGCTGGTATGCAGCTGGGGCTAATGTAACAGACATTAAATCATCACATGAGCAGGAAACAGACACAAAGGATCTTTCTCCGAAAAACAGCTCAGCTTTTAACATGGCAGAGGAATGTATGAGGAGTTCACGAGTCAGATGGACAGAGCAAATGGGAAGAAACAGGCAGAACCTCAGCAGAGTGAAACTGAGCTCACTTCATCCCCACGAGACTGATACGTGCCTGTTACTCCCATCAAAGAAATACACAACACAGGCACTGTAGTTATTATTTATGTGTGAACATTTCTCCACACCGGGGACTCACTAGGATCACCAACGCAGACTCTCCAGCACTCCTACCTCACACTGGATTCCAGTCTTCACTGAAAACTACCATTCTCTTCCAATTGTTGATGCGGCTCTCAGATTTCTAGGTCATGGGGAAGCTGAGATGTGTATTTCAAGGTCTGAGGCAAATATTTATATATTTTGTTGTCATTAGTATTATGTGTTGTCCAGTCTACATCCACCTATTGATTGCATTAAAATCTATTAACTCTGCAATGAATCATTTTCTACTAAATGTTTGAATAACGTCTGTTTATAAAAACCAGTGTATATTGTCTGACCCTATAGTCCTGAATTTTGGGAACCCTTACAGAGAAAAAGCAGGACCTGGAAAGAGCAAGAAGTGACTGATTAGATTACCTGAGACTACGTATAGGCTCACAGGATGTTAAGAGATCTATTACACACTGTGGGGCCAGGGGTAAGGTAAGGTAGGCCATTTTTCTCCAGGTGCACTTGCAAACTGAAAATATGCATTGCATGTTCCCATATACTGAAGCTCCATGTGGCTGGTTAAGCTGGAGATCATACACACCTTGTCCTTCAGCAGTCCCTGTGGACCAATGACTTGATCAAAGATGTGTTTTCCCACGTGAGCGTCGACAGCAGACAGCGGGTCGTCCAGCAGGTAGACGGCTCGGTCACAGTAGACAGCCCTGGCCAGGCTGACCCTCTGCTTCTGACCTCCAGACAGATTCACTCCCTGTAACAGGGGAGAGACACATATGGATGAAGACAGAGACAGAGGCTACTTTAAAGACTGTTGCGTCTTGCCTCGTTGATACCTTCTCTCCAATCTCAGTCTCGTCTCCAGCAGGAAGGATCTCTAGGTCAGGCTGAAGGGCACATGCCTCCACCACACGCTGATACCAGGCCTCTCTCCTCTCCTGACCAAACACTATGTTGTCTCTCAGGGTGGAATTCTGGATCCAGGCCTGCTGGGGAACGTAGGCCACCGAACCCTGCGGGGATGGGGAGGGACACGGTAAATTTCATGGCGCTCTGTAGTTGAGCACAGTCCCGCTCCCTGGAGAATGAAGCGCTCTGATATAATGTCTCCGGTCAAAGAGCGAAAATGAGATAAAACTACATCCAAAATAATCTTTGACATTCTTTTCAACAAATAAAAACTAAACAATAATGTGAAAGATGGACAAATGAACGATTTACCTTGACAAGCACAGAGCCCTCTAGCTTGTCCATCTCCCCGAGCAGGGCCGACAGCAGCGAGGACTTTCCTGAACCCACGTGTCCCACCACGGCAACCAGAGAGCCTTCTGGGATACACACATTCAGCCTGCACACACAGAGAGACTCAGCTCACTTCACTTCCAGTTAAGAAATGATCCTATGATTCCTTTCTTAATAACAAACACATGCCACACCTATGAATCAGTATGCGTTTGACACAGTTACGTAAGAAGATCTGTGTGATTTTGTGGGAGGAAATAGGAGCAGAAAACAAACTGCTGCAGACTAACTAGGAAGATCTCCACTTCCTTTGACCAACTGACTGGTGAGGCCTCATTTCACTCACAGCTGCACTTTAGACACAAACAGGAAACAGGACAAGGACAGTGGATTCTGTCCTCCATGAAGGGATCGCAGTGTGGACACGAGGAACAATTACACATGAAATCATTGGGCATGGGATTATTGCTTTAAAACAGACTTCGATTCGATTTAATCATTTTAAACAAGCTGTTTTTATTTTTGTGAAAGCACTAAGGAAGCACGCACCTCTTGAGCGTCGGCGATTCGGCTCTGGACCAGCTGAAAACTCCGTCCACTATGGAGATACTGTGTGGGGCTGGGAGGAAGAAGGAGGAGATGTATGAACACACTGCATGTGAAATACATCCATGTTAGAGAAGCTCGGTGCCGGTGGGGGGTTCGGATGAACCTTGCCTTCTTCCTCATATACATACATAGTATGTGGGAGTTTACAGCTCTGAGAGAAGACAGAGGCTCAACATGCAGAGACAGAGAAAGAAAAGCAGAAGTGAAAAATAAAGACTCACAGCCTGCTACTGCTTTGTGATCCACACCGTCTTCCTGCAGCTCCTCGTGGGATAGAAAGACTCTCAGCCGCTTCAGAGACACACTGGCCTGAAGACAGACACAGTGGGAGGAAAACCCAAAGACCATGAATGGACAGTTGACAAGGACTGTTCATGCCCTGAGTTTACAGCAAACATACGGTGCTGCTGCTTCGTGTTACTGTACTGCCAGGAACTGTTTTTAATCATGCTGGGAATGTGACTTGTAGAGATCCATATAATATTCTCTCTCTCTCCTGTTACTGTTACTACTTGAAAATCAAACATGGAAGACGAAGAAGTGGAACAATGGAGACAACTGTGTGACTGAGAGCTGATCTTGAGGATGGAGACACACCGACCTGCACCATACTACTGATGACCATTGGCAGCATGTTGAGAGGGAAACGCAGGATGTTGAAGAGCGCCAACGACACAAAGGCCTTCTGGGCATCCAGCACGTTGTGTTCGTCGATCAGCACGTACACGCTGAAAGTGGACAGGGCGACCTGCACAGTGAGGCAGCGGGAGGGAGGGAGGGAGAGAGAGACCACGTCTGAATGTGATCAGAGCCCAGTCCGCTTCATTTAGCAGAAAACGAGGAATCATGAATTTTAGGCAGCCTGTGATTCTCTGTGGCTGCAGTGTCTATACCAGCTGCACAACGTGGTACCCAGGCCCATGGTGATGAGGTCATGTGTCATTTTTGAAAGAAATCATTTGTATATCGTGTTTGTCCTGTTTCACCAGACTCACCAGGAAAGGTGCACAGACCCAGGTGAAGGTGGACACCGCACCCAGGTAGGCGGCCTTTTTCAGCACCTGCAGCTCGCTCTCGCGGATTTCGGACACCTTGTCCTTGAAGGCCAGCTCCCAGGCGTACAGCTTCAGCACCTTGATGCCATTCAGCATCTCGTTCATCAGCTTAATGCGATTGTCCTTACTCTTCATCTGAGCCACCTGCTCAACACACACACACGAACACAACATTTAACGCAACAAGTATAAGCCACACAGTGCTATGCCCTCACTGTTACCTCACAAATAGGCTAACAACGCAAAGGTCTTTGAGCTATCAGAGTATTAAAAGGCTGGAAGAGACCTGTAAGAGGACCTGAAGGAAGGCTGGTGTGACAGTGTGTGTCTGAGGGAAAGTCTCACCTGGTAGGTTTTGGTTTTCATGGCGATGACAGCATTGACAGGAACCATCAGAACCATCACAGCCACTCCAGCCAGCACAGACGGACCCAGGTTCTGATGAAAACGGCATAAACACATTAAGGACGACCTTGGTCCAGAGCTGCTGTTGCTTAGGATGGTGAACATAGACCTGTATGACAGTCCACAGATGCTCTGTGATCCTACCTGCCAGAGAAAGTAGAGGGCCAGCACCACCTGCAGGGGGGCAGACCATATCATGTTGATGTATGTGATGAGGTCCATGAAGCGCTGAGCGTCCACTGACATCAGGTTGACGATCTCTCCCACTGTGGAGGTACGGCATGCCGCGCTGCTTATAACCAAGGCCTGGAAGAGCAGATCCAGAGAGGGACAAGGCCTTGCAAAGGTTAGAGGTCAACTCCATGAACGCAACTGACCAGGAGACTTCTATAACCATGAATTAAAGCGTGAGCTTTCCTGAAAATAATCATGCATAATCCATGGTGAAAAGAGCGGAGTGAGTGAGCAGCAAGACTTCATCCACCTCCCTGCTAATTATTAGTCTGTGCTTTCATACCATTGATCTTATTCTTTACTGTTTTCTTCCCACAGTCTTTAGCATAAGCAGAGAAATTCTAAAATCAGTGCCTGGTACCTTCCTGTAGACAGCTCCGATGATGGCGGTGCGCAGACGCATGCCTGAGACGAAGCAGACGTGAAAGTACTTCTGGAGGATGAGCGACTGCACACAGGTACATATGAAGAGCAGAGCGGTGTAGAAGTAGCCCTGCCAGGAGGGGGCGCTGGAGTTGTTAACGAAGTGGATCAGCAACCTGGATGGGGATCGAGCAAAGGAAGTTAACATTAAGGACAGGTTTAAACTAAACCATAACTCAATCCCCAGCAGACTGTTGTTATTCTGCTCTTCAGAACCTTTTCATGTCACAGTCAGGCTGACCTTTGACCTTTTGGCAAAATTAGTGTAGAATTCTTGAGTTGTGACTAAAAACACGCTTTGTCTGAGGTCACAGTGATCTTGTCCTTTGACCTTCGGCCACCTTTGACCTCTGTCACAGTTGTTGCCGAGTGGAGGAAAACTAATGAACCGATGAAAGGCCCTATATGTTTGTGAAAAGCTGAGGTTTCTCACCGGAGGATCTCAGGCCCAACGAACATGAGGATGTCCTGGATGATCTTATAGAGGCAGGAGATGAGGAAGTAGGGCCCGAAGGTCAGGCACAGCGCCCAGAACAGGGAGGGCTCCTTTGTTTTCTGGGGGGTTTTAACTATCAAGATTTCAGACTCTTCCACAGTTCTCCCGTCTTTGTGTTCACTGTGCGGGACCTGTCTGGGGGAATACAATGTTTGCGGCTCCGTCCTGGGAGGGCATAATGAAAGGAAAAGCAGATTGTTTCAGTGAAACATTCTAAATGAAAGAATTTGTTGAGAGGAGAAGTTCAGAATTTTAGGTGTAATCATTGCAGCTGTTTGCCAAAACATCTCATCAACACCTATACTCTGTCCTTTTAAGCTGGGTAACAACGTTGAACAATGTTTCTGCAGTAGTCATTCCCTGCTGTACCGTGCTCTTGACCTTTTGACCTTCTGGCACTCTGCATTCCAGCGACGCACCAGCTGGGGAACCACTCTCTGGGAGCGGTCCTCGGTGTTCAGAGACCACAGGTCCCTCTCCTCCAGGGGGCGCTTGTAGCCCGTCACCATCATCCTGGTAGAGACGAGATGGGGGAGGAGAACAGAAGGATTTAAGGCTAGTGAAACAACACAAAGGAGTGAGAAGTGAAATCTGAGACACAACTGAAACAGGCAGTGAAAGGAAAAGAATATCAAAAGGCCAGAGGTCAGAGAGGCTGACACACAGTATGAGGGTGTCCTGAATTCCTGACGTCTGTAGGGAACATTACTGAGCCTTGTGCAAACACTGCACCTCCATGAAGCAGGCACCCTGTGAGATCAAGATATGAATAAAACCAGTGTTCCAACCATTTGTGTGAAATTAAACATTCAGATTTTAACCAGAGGCACAACATCAACACCTAAAACATTCTCTTTCATTTGTGCATCCTCACAATCTATTTATCTGACGTGTAATGATCATCACTTGAGAATGAATGAAGCAAAAATGCTTGCTTTGCTGCCCAAACCCTGAGGGTTGATTGAAGGCAACTGGACTTCTTCTTTGAAGCTTGAAGATGTTTCACCTCCTATCTGAGAAGCTTCTTCAGTTCTACAGACTGGTTAGAGAGTCCAAACATTTAAACTCATCTCTATCCCACCTAGTGGGTGGGACCTCTGGGTTCACACCTTGGGTGGTGCCTGCTGGGGCTGCCTCAAGTGGACTCATTAGCACCTGAGGGTACCTGGTCTGATCGTAGAACCTAAGCATCATATGAGTCGTTAGAGCCACATGATCCACGAGTGGATGGGTTAGTCGTTTGGGGAGGGATCTCAAAACTGCGTTCTAGGTGGGTGACAGCTGGTGTCTTAGACCACCCCTTTCTCTTTTCCCTTCGTTGTGGTGGGGATGTTTTCTGCCCGGCGGTGTAGAGTTCTGATATACATTGTTTGCTGCACAACCAATGTGCAAACAAATGACTGGCCACTTTTATGGGTGCAGCGGTTTGTGCTTGTACATAGAACAGTCATGGACACACACATCCAACAGCACTGAGAAAAGCCTCAGGGAAACACTTCACTGTGTACTTGTCTGTACTGTGTAATTATCCTTTCTCCATCTCACAGACAACATTTTTTCCACACAAGTGCGTGTGCATGTGTGTGCGTGTGCATGTGTGTGCGTGTGCATGTGTGTGCGTGTGCATGTGTGTGTATGCACAACCACACTGGTCACCTGACCTTTTCTATTCTTCCTCACTTGAAGAGTAAGACACGGGACGGCTTCAGTTTCACTCTAATCTCTCTTCGTAAAAACATGAATAAAACCAAAACAAAGACTAATCCGGGGAATTAGGTGGAAGTAAAGGACTTACTCAACAATGTCTGTAAGAGTCTTCTAACATCATCACACTGCACTGTCTGCCAGAACACACAGAGGGCATTACTGTCTGCTCACCTGGTGATCCACCAGAAGGTTATTCTGGAGAGGAAGGAAGCTCCAGGCTCAGGGCAGGGGTTCTGAAGACAGAAACCTCACAGTTAGATCCAACAGGTTTCTCTGCTGCTGAGATACTGACCGGAGAATAACAAGTGAAGTAAAACAAACTCAAATGCTGTAAAGCTAAACGACTGCTGGAGGCAGGTGCCAGACAGCAGGGAATTCCAGCAGTGCAAACCACAGGTTATGAAGGTGTGAATAACAGTAAGACAGTAAGAAATGTCACGAGATGAGAAAAACAGGGCTGAACCATTGAGTTTACAGGTTTATCTAAGGTGACGTTATAGAACTCGAAATTTAATTACTTGCACTATCTGGACCTATAATATTTAAAATACAACTCTCTGTCTTATTAGCATGATATCCAAGTTTTGGAGGGAGTAGCTGTCTCGATTTTTTCTGGGGGTTTAAAAGTTAAACCCACAGAGTCCCATGAGAGGGCTCCACCTGTGCTCAGCTCAATGCAAAATCCAAGTAGGAATTCAAACGTGAGGACTGTGGTTAGAGGCTGTCTTCTTCATCAACTGTAAAAGTTTCTGCTACTCATGTGACAGAGGGAGAAACCTAAAATAGAGTGGCAGGGAGTGATAGAGTGAAGTGTACAGTGTGAGGTGGTCTCACCAAGTCTTTAACAGCCTGGGAGAAGAGGGGTGGCTGGTCCGTCAGGGAGGACAGGAACAGAGCGACCAGCAGCAGAGCATAGTAGCTATAAAAGGTGGTGTACCGCCACACACACACTGACGATAGCTTTAAAAAAAAAAAAAAAAAACAGACAATTTTATAATATGGCCTCTTCTGAAGGTAACTGTGTTGAAAGTGTTGGGATTTATTAATCACATGAAACCAGTTACATATCCAGAGCTTTCTCATTAACTTTACTGAACCACGTTTAGTTCAGCCCTGCTTGTTCAAGACTGACCTGGTCCAGGGCCTGGAGGATTTTGGACCTGAACGTGACCGTGGCACAAAGCAGCGCCAGCAGCCAGTAGATCAGCATTACTCCAGACGACTGAACCCCTTTCATCCGTTCGTACTGGATTAACAGCGTGGCCAGCAACTGGAGCGCACACACACACACACACACACACACACACACACCCACCCATTTTAACACATCTATATATCACATGTCACAAAACTTTAAATATTACACACAACACTGCACAAAAACACCTCTGTTACACTAAGCTTCCTTCATGTGGTCCCATAAAGATAAAGTCAATACATATAGCTGACAATGATCCAGTGGGTCCTGGTTCAGACAAAGTCAGACAGCCCTGCTTTGTTCCACTTTGGGCTGCAGCTCTTCCACCTTCTTAACAAGCTCAAATGTGTAATGTTTTTCTCTATTTTGTTAAAGGACTGCAGCACACTGGATGGATTATATATCCCATCAGGCCTAGGGACTCTAGTGGAGGAAGCAGAGTAAGCAGCTAGAAAGGAGGATGTCTAGAGTACTTTGTTTAAGCTGCTGCTTTCACAGCCTGGATTTAAATAAGCATCCAAAAAGAACAGAGGAAGGGACTGTAACCTCTTTAATAGTTCCACTGATCTTTATTGTGTCCGTTAACCTTCATGACAGCACAAATAAAACTAAACTGAAACTAAATAAAGTCTAAACCAAACAAAACAGTTTACTTAAACAAATAAAACCACACAAAGAACATTAATAAGATCCAAAACATGACGAGAAATTAAAACATTCAAATGAATCCAAACTAGCTTTGCTCTGTCTTAAAGTGAGGGAACAGGGTTTTCATTGAGAAATATGTCTATACAAATGACAAAAAAAAAAAAACCTCTCACCATGGTGAGGCCCAGTAAGGTTGGACTGACTAGGTGGACAGGTGCAGGGACACTGCTGCCATGACTTCTTTCCCAGAAAGAATAGAAAACATCTGACCAGCAGATAATCCACAGCAGAAGGCCAACAGCCTGTGGGGAGAAGACAGCTCACAGCCTTCAGACATGCGGTAGATCCGGTTTGATGTAAACCTGATGTAAACCTGATGTAAACCTGGAACTCTCACTGGAACTTCTGCACTTCCTGTAACACTGTCAGAGGGAGAGCTGCTCTGCCCCAGTAAAATAAGATCTGACTGAGATGGCAGATTAACATGCAGAGAACATAAATAATAAAATAAACCATGTGACACTATTACAAAAATCTCTTAAAAAAAAGAACAAGGGTCACATGACTCACAGTTTTAGCTTTGTTGAGGTGACTCATACATATGTAGCCACGGCCATGGCTGCGGAGGTAGATGAGGTAGATGGGGGCACATATCCAGAGGTAGAGACATGGCACCCACACCAGGACAGTGTTCTGGAAACACTGGGTGAGGTCTGGGTTTGAGGCGTACCATGTGCGGTTCCAGTCCTGACAGATGCAAGAAACAGAAAGAGAACAATAAAGAAAAAAAAAAAAAGAAAAGAGATGTTATTCAAAGAAAGTACCTGAGTAAGTGAACCTGCCAGTAACAAATCACCTGCTACCTACGCACCTAACTGGAACACACCTGAGCATTGATGCCAGATGGATCCTGTTTAAGCCTTTATACCTGGTAGAACGGTGTGTGGAACTGAGCAGAGTCCAGCAGAGGTTCTGCTCATCTGTAGAACTTCTGATCATAGTGTTGGCTGTCAACTGAAACCTGGTCTTTAGACCCATCAATAAGTTGACAAACTATAATCTTTATTTTGTACGTTGTTAATGAAAATCCCTCATGCCACCCTCAACAGCCAGCTGTATACTGCAGTGTGGATAGGTTTGTTGTTATGTATGTTTGTTATGTAGCCTACCGTAAACCGGGAAACGGAGATAACAGAACACGACAAGGTCTGAGCTACTTTAGGGTTTTTTTTTCTGAAACACTCGGTCACCGCAGTGCGAGCGTGGAGTCCGAGCCCTGGACGCGGTGGTGAAGCCGGTTCTTCAGTGAAGCCAGGCTAACGTTACGGAGACCTGACCGGAAGTCTAACTTACCGGTCTGTTAGTCAGGTCCATTAGCATGTGCCGGTAAGCTAAAACAACAACAGGACAGACTGTAAGGAAAAAAAACACGAAGGTCGTGAAAAGAAACGTACCCAGAATGGATCGGAACTGTCCAGACTGCAGAACTTGTCAAACCCCATTCGCCGCGACGCAATGGAAGTTAAAGTCCTCAGCTCGGCTTTGGTTTTGTAACCTGTTCGCGGAGGAAGAGCGGAAGGTTGCTTCTTCTTGCTCTCCGGTACTTTAGAAGGGACTGTGAACGGTGTGTATGCTGCCACCTGCTGTACGTGAGTGTACGTTCAACCCAGTCACTGCACCTCCTTCCTTCAGGTCTACTCCTCCCAGAACAAGACACCCTCCTGTAAGTTACAGTAAACTGCTGAATGTCCAAGTCTGAGTCTTAGAAACAACATGAAGGTCCTACCTCCAACATACTGTACCAGTATTTTATAATATTCTCTGTATTTGACCTCTTGATACTTTATCTTATGCCAAAATTCTTTTATTTCACGATAAATAAAGGATTTGGTTTCGGTTCTTCCAAAAACCGTTGAAAGAGGTCAAGTCTGCTCCCTTTGCCGGTTTATCTGCAAGGAATGCTGACCTGGCAAAGGGACTCCAAAAGCCAAAGTTCACTGCACATGGTTTTTGGTTTGAAGAAATTTTTAGCACTAAAGAACAGTATCCCTGAGGTTTTCTGTAACTGTACATTGCAGTAGCAGAATCTGAACAAACCACAGCTCAGTCCTGTTGATATTATTTCAGCTGTGCAGATTGACTGTGGAAGAATTCTTAAATGATAGCTTTATTCAATAGCTTTATTGCAAAATGGCTCTGCCCCCTTGAAAATTTCAAAACCCCCCTCGCATTGGGCTTAGTTTGTCGTTGGTGCACGAAAATTGGTACACACGTTGATCATACCGAGATGCACCAAAAAGTCTCTTGACACCATGACCTCAACCCAACAGGAAGTCCGCCATCATGGTCAGAAGTTGGCAATTTTGGCAAATTACACTATTGGTATGTGGACAAACTCGTGCTAGGGATTTCGCCAAATCGACTTCATATATGGTGGAGCTCTCCTCAAGACTATGATGATCAAAAGTTATTAAAAGGTTTTCTCTAAGTTAAAGGGCGTGGCCTCTGTGGCTCGCCAAACTTTGGTGGCGTTTTGTGAATTCGCCACGAAATTTTGAACGGCTCTCACGTCCACATACACCAAACATCTTCAGACTTTATGAGCATGATGAGGGTTCTGCCCTGAACGCCTCCATATGTCAAACTCCCATCTTACTCGTGGCGCCCCCTGCTGGTAACAGGAAATGACCTGTTTTTACTATGACGTGTACTGGGGAGAAGAGTACACTCTGCTACTTGGCTGTGGCGGCTGCGACTCCTGCGGGTCACAAGGAGTGCTTGCAGCTTTAATCTTAACTTGCGTTCTCCACACAGTGTAAAGTGGGATTAGGCTCCAGTGCCTCATGACAGGACAAGCAGGGATGAGTTCCACATCTATATATTTCTTTAAGCCATATAGATATTTTAATATTTGAACCCTTTCCATCATAGAATGAGCTATAGAGCACATGAAGTTACAAGTCTCTTAACTGTTGTTAATGTCAACGTGTGTTTGAAAGTCTGCTTTAAGTCTAAAGCCATCAGAGTCCTCACCTCTGTTAAGCTCAAAACGGCCTGTTTTCGGACTTCAGGCAACAGGTTGGTTCAAAGAATCCATTCGGCAGGAAATGTTTCTTTTATTTCTCTTTCATTTCTCTCAGTACTTCATACACTCAAGAAATCAATCAATAAAAATGTACCCTCCTTTTTTATTTAACACATCCCAAATACGACTTCGAATATATCATTTTCCTCCAGTACGACTTAGTCTTGTCGGTTAACAACAGTACACAAATATATGAAGTTATTTCTTTAACACTTTTTCTTCAGTCATTGCTGAGCTAACATGAAATGTGCTCAAGGAAAAAGACAAAAATAACAATGAAAATCAGAGGTGAAAGCGAAACATATTAGTTTGGCCACATGGTGGCAACATATGGTTGGGTTCAGTTGTCATCGTCGTCGTCATCGAACACGTCAGCCACAGTCCTGTGGATGGAAAGACGAACAGAAGTTACAGACTGTAGGTTCTAAATGTTTGAACGGGTTTCAGTCCAGTGTAAGTGTGACTTACTTGTAGATCGATCCAGTCACTTCATCCAGGAAACCTCCTGAAGAAAGAAGACAAATTAAGTGTGAGCTGGAGCTCAGACTGCAAGGTCATCTACATTTAACTAACACTCTACTGTCCAAATCAAAGCTCCCTGTGTCCTGCTCGCTCACCTTTAGCTCCTCTGCCTAACCCCCAGCTGTTAGTGTAGTTCAGGAAGGCCCCTCCTCTCTACAACTATGAACCCCAAGCTTCTTCTTACGTAACAGGACTGACCAGCTCAATGAGCAACTAAAAAACTTTCCTTTTCTAAAGTGATACTGTAGAGATGTATTTCTTCTCATTGTGGCAGCTTTGCATCTACTCACCAGGCTGGCAAAGAGTATTGCAAGCAGGACAGACATGGCAGAAATTGCACATCTGTGAACAAGAATGCGACAAAGTCATGTATGCAGGAATGCAAACAGCTTGGTCATATCACAAGAACAACAAGTCCTCCAACTTAAAGGACTACAGCTCGTTTGACCCTACAGGACTCTAACATGGTTAGGTTTAGGAAAAGATGGTGGTTTGGGTTAAAATAAGTACTTCTTTAAGGTTAAAGGACCTTCGTCGTCATGGTAACAATAATAAACACACAAAGTCCACAAAGTTGTGGAACGGTCATGGATGACACGAACGATTTCACCCCGGCCTCCTCCTAACACATATTTTGCTGCTTTTCATATGTCACCTGACTTCCTTCTTTGGTCCTGTCATAATTACTACAAACCACTAGAGGTCACCAAACAGCTGCTGCAAGGACAACCTATGGGCTAAATTTGTCTGTCCCCAGCCCGCTTCCTGCACAAGGTCCAACTACACTGCCATAGGTTCCTACCAACGCCTGTATATAAAGATGGACGACATGACAGCTCCCCAAATGTGAAGGCAAAACACCTTGGTCGCCCCCTGGTGGCTGGCTCCAGTATAGGTCACAAACTCCGCCCCTTCCAAGTTAGCAGATAGAACACAGGCCAAACAAAAAAATCGTCTCAAATAAATTTTCACCAAATATGGTTTCTAATGTTTTAGTTAGCAGTTATCGCCCTAATGTATGTTCATTTTTCTGATAAGTTTGGTTTTAATTCTTTATTTGATGCTACAAAACGGGGGTGCGACTCGATTCACACGATTCGGGGATACCTTGTCATGCCACAAGGTGCTGGTAAAGGGAGAATCTTGCCCTGACAATGGCTATAAATGAATGTATTTTAAATGGCAGTCTCTCTTCCAGAGAGGCTGTAGGAAGTCAGGTGAGATAGAATAAAGAACAACAAAGCACAGATAATGAGCAGGATGAGATGCATGATTGGACCAGATACAGGCCTTTTACCCAGGAGGCTAGGGCTCAAATCCTGTTTATCCACCACATGCTTGAGGTGGTTTGGGTCCGAATCTTTGGGCTTTAGAGGCCAAAAAACCTCAAGCTATTTGGTTTACAACAAGACTGGGAGTACACAGAGTGCAGTTTTGTGTGTTGTTCTTATCAGCAGTTAACACAGAATTCAGCTGAGTCTGTTGGGAATGTCATCGGTTTTGCAGGAGTTTGGTTTATAAAGTATTGGACAAAGTGTCATTTTGGAATACCGTGTGTTTTCTCACCTTGCAGTCATCGCAGTGTTCAGACTTGTCTCCCTCTTTACAAGGACATTTGTCACAGCTGTCACAGTGCTGCAAGAAGACCAGAACAGATCACCAGAGAGGGCAGCGTCAGGCAGGATTACACAGAACAGAGTGCAGGATTGTGATATTTAATCACATTGTGATGTTTGGTCTCTGGGTTTCTGACTGAGCTTTGATGACTACATTTAATTTCACTAATTCCACTTCAATACATACCTCACAGAATTCACAGTATGAGCACAAAGAGCCTTTGTGATAAGCACCATCTTCGTCATCGTCGTCGTCATCGTCGTCATCTGAATATGATAATAAGTATATGACTTTTAGACTAAAACACATGAACAGCTCTAACACTCAACAATGCCAAATCAAAATAAATTCATATTCATCAAGTAAGTGTTTGATTAAATGTACTTGGCTGTGGTAAATTCTATCACTGTGACAGTTACTTTCAGACACAATAGGAATGTGTACATATGTAGATGCCATCACCAGAAACAATAACATCTGGAAGTGATGTTTTACATGGTCACAGACCATCACCAAGAAAATGTTTCACCCACGTGTTGAACTCTGCGTCAGACTCGTCATTTTAATTAAGACTTTTTAATTTGTGGGGGGGGGGGGGGGGGGGGGGGGGGGGGGGGGGGGGGGGGGGGGGGGGGGAGGGGGAGAAGGGAGAGGGGGGTAAGAAGGAGAGAGAAAAAAGAGTGAAAACAGGA
>JBBMJY010028657.1:0-24914 GCA_037833715.1 Toxotes lorentzi
GCCTAGGCCTATAGCAGCATAACTAAGGGATGGTTCAGTTTCCTGAGCCAGCCCTACTATGGGCTTTATCCTTAACTTTAACACTGTCTGTAGAAATAGTGCTTTCAAACACACACACAAACACACACGAGGCCCAGGAGTCTGATGAAAGTGGTTGAAATTTGTTTAACAAGTGTCTACTCGTTAATCAATTAAGTGTTAATTAAGGAGCAGAGAGGTGTCTGGGGTCCAGATAAACGCTCCACTATGGATCCACTCTGTGTCTGTTGACTTTAAGCTTAATGAGATTATCTTTCTGCTGTAATTCTACTCTGCCGTGTTTAGTCAAGGTTAAACCCACACTCAAATGTGAAACTTCATAATTCACATGTAGCTGCTTGAAAACGTTAAAAAGTGAACTTTCAATGTGCCCTTTCCTCAGTTTAAATTCCAACACATAACATATACACAAGCAAGAACGTGTTAAAATGAAAATAAGACAAGAAAATGTTCTTCCTGCAGCTGCTGCATTGTCAGTGAAACATAAAAACAACAGATCTGTGAGCATTCAGGGGTGGAGCAGCACCAGCACTGTCAGGGGAAATTAAGCATTATGATTATAATAAAATGTTGACTAACAGACACGACAGAGTACAGTCCCAGTGTTCTGAGAGTTTGATTATAATGAGAAAGAGTTGTGAGCTCCGCAATGTGAACAAAATTCACCACTAGCACCAAATCTGAACATTTTTTATTGTTTATTTATAAATTAATCCAGAATAATAAGGATATTTGTGGATTCGTGGGCCTAAATAGTTTTAAACTGACTGATCTCCAGAAATTTTATCTGTCCAGTTCTTTGCTCTTGAACTCAGACTTTTATTGAAACAGTACATCAAGCTAATGTTTCAGTCCCTGCAGAGAGTGAGTTCTTAAAAAGCTCACGTACCGATGAACTCTGCCAGAGCAGCCTGCAGGTACCTGCAGTCTGTGTGCACCTGTATGAGAAACAGAGGATGTGTAAGTCCTTTGAGGGAATCAATTAGAAAAAGTGTGGACTAAATTAAAATGTGTCTGAGCTTGAAATGGGACCAGTATGAGCTCCATGATTTACCCACAGAGCACCACCAGGAACAAAAGCTTTTATCTGGCAGTTTTAGTGCCACGCTGTCCCCTGGGAGCTGCACAGTAACAATTCCCTGTTAACTTATAATGTATTCAGTAGCAAACCTGCCCTCCACAATGACTTCTGTACAATAAAAATCAATATTTCATTAAAACAGTGGGAACAAAGGTGCTGCCTCTAATTGAGGCCTCTATGGCTGAAAAATCAGGTGTTCAACCTCTGAATAAGAGACGGCTGTTTACTCCGAGTCTGGTCAGTTCACGAGTCTCAGTCAGAACGACAGGAATCATCATCTGTTTTTATGCTGCAGCAGAGAAACCATTAACCTTGAAACCACAACATAAATGGTTTCAGTTCTCTGTTGTGGTCGTGGTCCAGGACAGAACAGGGACGCCGGACGACACTCGCTCATATTTCTCATCTTTGATTGAAATAACGTGTAAATATTGGAGCGTGACTTTGTCCAGGGGGTTAATGTTTTCCTTTAAACAGCTTCAGTGTCACACTGAGCTGGGAGGAGGCTTCAGCTTCAGAGGATCATTACAGAATAACTTTGCTCCTGAAGTCATTCTGTTTGTTCCCAGATGTTTTTCTATGAATGCAAAACGAAGCTGAACATAGATGTAATTCACTGGAGGTGATTCAGCTTATCAGAGAATACATTAGGAGCCATTAGGTCGTTAACAGTTCCAGTCTTATGATTTCACTTTGTTTCCGCTGTTGATTCACACGTCTGGAACGTTTGTGGTCTTTAGCCAGTTTATCCTGAATATGATCTCATGGCCAGGTCACAGGAATACACACTCATTTCAGATATGGTTCATCATTATTTCAGTTTCTGTGCCTCGTCCTGTTTTTCTTCTCTCCACCTGCTCATCGGCTCGTCTTTAACGTCCTCAACATCTGGTTGCACTCGACACTCTCCTTTCTTCTTCTGTCCTCCTCTGCTGGTTTCTTTTTCCTGTCAGACCTCTGCTGACCTCCTCCTCCAGCGCCTCTTGTATTTTCTCTTCTTTGATGGCTTGCGGATCATCTTGTTTTTCTCACGCTTCCTCCTCCTCTCTCTCTAATGATCTTTCATTAAATCTCTCTCTCCTAATCATCTGTCTTCTCTTCTTCATCTTACACTCCCACTCCTCATTCTTTTTTCCCTCCCTCATCCTCTTCATTTTAATCTGATTCCATTTCCCTTCATTTAAATGTCAGATGATCATAAATCAGTCTGTCTGACAGATCTCTCCCTCTTCCTCTCACGTCTGCAGGTCTGGAGTTAAAGTGACATCTGTGGCTAAAAATAAAAACATTTACTGTTGAAACTCCTAAACTCTGTCTCTGTCTGTCTCTGTCTGCCTGTCTCTCTCTGTCTGTCTGTCTCTGTGTAGAAAGCAGACCTGGCAGTTGCTGGCTTCACCATCACCTCAGAGAGAGAGAAGGTGATCGATTTCTCCAAACCCTTCATGACTCTGGGGATCAGCATCCTCTACAGAGTTCACCTGGTAAACTCACTTTACATCTGCATTTTACTTGTTTATTTTTTGGCTTGGTCGGTTCGATAAAGTGACTGAGCGATGAAGTTACACCGTTTGTTGTCCAAAACAAACAAACAAAAAAGCATCATCTGGCGATGTAATACACTCATTTTGAGCTTTAGCTGCTTTCCATTGACAGTTGTTGTTTACAGCGATTCCATCTCTTTCAGCTCTTTAACAGACATTGATTTTACACATCAGTCCAGTTGTTTTATGCATTTTCACAGGAAGTTTCTTGTTAATATGAGACATTAAGTGTTGGTTCGGCTCTGCACATGGGATCTGTTGACGAGAAGTAAAATACAGATCATCACTCTTCTCCTTTCATTTTTGGTAATTTTGGTTAAAGGCAGTTTCCCTGTGATGAACGTGTTAATAGAGTAAGAAGTGGTGTAGCACAGTCGGCTTTAATGGCTGTGTTTGTTGTGATTTGGGTGAATTGACCCTTTAAAAACAGAATTTATCTGATGTCAGGTATATAAATAACAAATGAGAGGATGCAGCTGTAAGTCAGTTTGTGCTTGTTGTGAAAAACCCTGCAGGCTGAGTTTTTATTTCCAAATAAGTTTGAAGTCGCTGTTAAAAGGTGCAGTTACTCCTTCGTCCTGCCTGCGGAGTTCGACTCAAACATATACAAACTGAACAACGGGGCGTTTGCACCTGTCGACATTTCCTGTCTCTCTCTCCGTCTCGCCGAAGATTCGATGAATTCAGAGGGAAGCTGCTGCAGTCACAACAGCAGCCGCCTCCTCTGCAGGAGCTCTGCTGCTGGAGGCAACAACATTCCCCGACTGCTCGGGTCAAACCGTGAGTTCAGTACGAAGCAACGGCAAATATTCCTGTGACCAGAGAGATCACGCAGGGGGAGAAGAGCTGGGGGAGCAGATAAAAGCAGAGCTGAGGACACAGATGGAGGGCATGCTTCTTCTTCTGCTTTTTTCTGCAGAGGACAGGGGATATGATTCAGTCGGGGGTTGGGGGTGGAGGTGACAGGAGCTGCTGCTTGAAAAATATGAGTTTTTCATCCTCTGAGGGAGGATTGCTGCCTCTGCCTCCCTGACTGGAATATGAAGCATCAGCTTCATGCTTCTCCACTTCCTGTTAGTGTGACAGAGACCTGCTTAGGTGAGATATTTGGATGAATGCACTGCAAACAGGACAGCAAGTCCTTTGTGTATTTCCACGTGAGACAGGGCGAGGACGGCTTGTTTCCTGTGAATGCTGAGAAGTCAGAATTGACCATCAGTTGTTTCTGCTTCCACAGGAAACAGTGTTGACATAAACTACTGAGGGACATCAGTGTGTTCACCTGTTCTACTCTGAAGCTAGTCTGTGTAAAGAAGGTTCAGTTGGTCCTGCTTGGATAAGTTTAAATATTGTGTGGACTCGTTCCCGTGTATAAAAAACCTGAAGGTGACGGACAAATATGAAGAATAAATACCTGAG
The DNA here is from genome assembly GCA_037833715.1 of Toxotes lorentzi. Classification (NCBI taxonomy): domain Eukaryota; kingdom Metazoa; phylum Chordata; class Actinopteri; family Toxotidae; genus Toxotes; species Toxotes lorentzi. Next base: position 4,081 of record JBBMJY010028657.1, read on the forward strand.
AAAGTGATGCAATACAAAACAATCATTCTGCAAGACGCTTTGTGAAGCTGCCGTAGATCCCTGAATCTCTTCATCTCTCTGAGTCTTTAACATGAAAGCAGGATTTGTCAGGAAAAATCACGGGGGATGTTTCAAATCTGAGGCTGCAGATTTTCCAGCCTGTCCTGCTGCCTTCAGATGCTGCAGGGATTTAATGAACTGAGGGAGAAACTTTTCACACAGAGTGAAGCAGCTGTGAACGACAGATACTGGAAGAATCATCGTGAATCCATAGATGGCTGCAGACTGACTTTACTTTGTCTGCTGGAAGGTGTTCAGTTCTTTCTGTACATTTTCCAGCCTCGTTCAGTAGCTGTGTTATTGTTCAGAATCAGACCCCCACCACTGCACCATGCTCACCGCACCAGGCACAAAATAAGCAGATAGACGGGACAAATACAGACAAGTAAAGTGTCAGAGTGTGCTCCTATCACAGACCCTGGACCAGCTCAGATTTCTGAATCAGCTTCTTTTCAGCCTTTGACAGAATTTTAAAAGCTAAAGTAACTTTAACTTCCTAAATTCTTGTTAAAACCCCAGAGGGACAGGTTTGTGTCACCCCTGGACAGTGTCAGTTCTGGGGCTTCTGATTTAAACCCCCCTGGGTGTAGCAGCACACCGGGATCTGGTGTGGCACAATTAGCCATGCTGCCAGTGTCTAAAGACCAGAGGACGATTCCCTGTAGACCTCCATCATAAAGGACATGCCTGTAACACTACAGACAGTATCAGTATCATGGCTGTAGCCTCAGAACAGGCTGCTGTCAACGGTTTTTCTTCCCCAGGGTTTCTTCAGCTTTACCCTCCTACAGTAGCTTTTTTCTTGTTTGCTGGTGTGAGGTGTCAGATCGAGTTTAGTTATAGATTATTGATTGTATCTGTTCCCCGCATGACACCTCCAAGCCTGGGAAGAGGATCAGAGGTGCCCCCTCTTTACGGGTGTGAGCAGCATGAATATGAGTCTTTGCCAACAACAACAAATAACAGAACGTTTATTTGTTTGTTGGTGTCATTAAAACATAATGATGTGTGTCTGCTGAGGACAGACTGACGGTGCTGTAGTGTCACTGCCTGCAGATACTTTACATCTGCAGCTCATCAGCTCTCATCATGTTTGATCCAGTCTTCTGTTAGAACCGGAGTGTATCGACTCGGTGATCTTTCAGCCTTCGTCACACACAGCGTTTTCTGAAGTGTTTATTTAAGGATTGTGTTGACAGAGCTGTTTTCAGAGTAGCTACCTGCATCCTGACTGAGTCTGAATGGGACGATTTGAACTGAGGCATGTATAGCAGATAGCCTGGCTAACAGGCCGTGCACATGACGGTACATACACACCCACACAAACCCTGTTAGGTTTCTATACAACCAAACTTTAACAGCATATATATTTTGTGGGAAACGTAACATTGCGACCAGATCATGTTTTACAAAGAAATGTTAGCATATGTATTTGTCACAGATAAGTTGATATTGAACACTGAACACATCGATAAAAGACAACGTATTTTGTTTGTTTTCTCAGTTTAATATCCGCCTGTAGAGCCTCTGTTCAGACTGTCACAGCACCTGGTTCAGGTCAGTTGAAGATCCTGGTCTGGTTTAATACAGAAAAAGTTCCACCTGTGCATTTACATTGAACCTGAACCATCTTTCCTGAACCCTCACCAAAGAGCTTTAGTTGTCTAAACCACAGACGGGACTCTGGATGTGAACCAAGGCTACGACAACTCTCTGCATGAGCAGCACAGTCATTTCTGAAAGTGTACAAGCTCTTGAATGCATCACACAAACCAACACATTAAATCTCATAAATGCTGTGAGTCCCAAAGCTACTAAATGAACAATACAGTAATGTATGGAAGTATAAAGAGCTTTATAACACACACACAGTCTAAATAGCTTGCAAGCACACTTAAAGATGGTAATCTATTTAATTGCTCAAGCTGTTGACTTATGCACACACATTAGTGAAGTGCCATCGTGTTTATCAGTGTTCTTGCCCCCTGGTGCTGAACAGTGTAAATTTATGTCTGCTGCTGCTCCCAATTCATTAGTACTCAATATATTATCACTCTGCTATTCATTGCATCTGAGGCACAACATTTATTACAGCGCGTACGAGGAGCTTCGACATCCCCACCAAGGAGACACCAGCTGTGATGGCAAAGTCGCGGTTTAGGGAGAAACAGTGATTGTTATTCGTAAAAATGTGTGAGGCTCATGTACAGAGTAGCTCTGTTCTTTAAGAAACCAAACAAGTGTTACTGACAGACTCTAACACGACTAATTAAAACAGACACAAAGGATCATTCGTGTCTCACGTTCACTGATGAATTTGTGCTGCTTTTGTTCTCAGTGTTTAGTGTTTTAGAGCAGCTTCGTGTGTTAATGTATATTTCTACCAGCCTCTATTAGCATAATGCTGTTGTTGCATAGAAACCACACATCTCTGTTATTCAGTTCTGTTTCTATAGTGCAGTAATTGGCTGTGAGTCACCTAACACTGTGTATGGGACTGTTCAGACACGGTGAACATACGAAACCCTTCAGTCTGTTTCCTCTGAGGTGATAAAACAGATCTCTGTACACTCTGTAGCTCTAGCTACCCATCAGTGACAGATACAGCTTCTAAGTCTTACTTATATGTTGAAACATTTCCATGCTGAATGGGGTTAGGGTTAGGGTTAGGGCTATCACTGGCTCATTGAGTTCATGCTTACAGAACAAACAAAAATATTTATATTAGCCTCAATTTTCCAACACATAACTTTAAACTTCTTATATTTTCTATGTATGCAGATTAACAGGTGTTAATTAGTGTTGTTGAGTCCGTTATTGAACTTCATGGCCATGCTAGCTGCTTCCAATCATTTTGAGAAGTTAAGCTGATGTTATCCTGACTCCAGCTGTATGAGATCTGACTCCGAGTCTCTCCAGGAAAGAATGTGAATCCATGTATGTTTGGAAATGACGTGCTGTCAGCAGCCATCTTTCCTTTAACGTGTCTGATTCAGTGGCACAAAGCAGCCTCACATCACATCATGGTGTTTGATTGATGAAGTGATGAAATGGGTCAATGCATCGTGTTGGGGAACATCAGCTTATAGTGGTTAACACCTGAAACCTTGTAAATGCAGTTTACTGATTTGTCTTGTTTTTGTCATTTTATTTGAATTGCAGGTTCTCGTGTTGAGAAAATATAACAAGCTGAGAAAATAAAAGGAAACTATTCAATTCCAACAGTGTAATTTTCCAAAGTACAGAACTGTCAATCTGAGAGAGAGGGTTGTGTTTCTAAACCTGACAGTCGCTGACGGTCTTCTGGGCGTTGTGGTTGGCAGATGGTCATTATCACATTTCACTCCTGGCAGCTGAAGACATTGGAACTTCTACTGATGTTTAAGGTTTAAGTTTGAGTTTATTCCTTTATAATCCCTCAACCGGGGAAATGATTGATTCAGAACTAATCAGGAAATCCTCCATTACGTTATGATTTTATATTTTACAGCTCATGTACATCAAGATAATGTGTGTGTGTGTGTGTGTGGTTTAGGGTCGTAAACCAGGTTACTTCTCCTTCCTGGATCCCTTCTCTCCAGCTGTCTGGCTCTTCATGCTGTTGGCTTACCTCGCTGTCAGCTGCGTCCTCTTTCTCGCCGCCAGGTAACACACCTGCCTCCCGTGTGTGTGTTTGTGTGTGACTGTGTGTGCCGACCAAAGTGTAAACCTCAACACAACACACAGGATGTTCACATCAACACGGTTTGTTGTCTCAGTAAGTGAAGGTCTCTCTGTCACTTTCCTCTCTCTCTCTCTGCCTGTAATTTTGTCACTCACAGTAACATTAAACATTCAGTCAGACTGTTTAACTCTGCAGTCGAGCCTCTAAACACAGTGTTTATGTTGCTTAGTGGATGAAGTAAGAGTTTATCCATCTCTGTCTCCCTCATCTTCCACTGTCTGTGTGAGACAAACACATTTAACATCTCAGCTACGAGTCGTTTACCTGAACAGCCTCTAGAAAAACATCCTCTAACCTTTGAGAGAAATCATCTTAATAGTAGATGCACGCACTGTGGGAGTCAGAGCACTTTGTAAATCAACATGTTGCTGCTGGTTATAAGAAAGTGTTTCATTTGATATCAGTGAAAAAGAAACTAGAACACATGATGTGTCCAGATGTTGGAGCCTGTACTGAAGCCTTGTTATGACGAGTCTCTTCTTGTTTTTTGTCTCACCCCCCCTTCAGGCTCAGTCCCTATGAATGGTATAACCCTCACCCGTGTCTGCGGGAGCGGCGCGATGTCCTGGAGAACCAGTACACGCTGGGGAACAGTCTGTGGTTCCCGGTGGGCGGCTTCATGCAGCAGGGCTCAGAGATCATGCCCCGGGCTCTGTCCACCCGCTGCGTCAGCGGAGTCTGGTTTGTATGAGAGGGGGTGTGGGGTCTGTTGTGTCACGGGTAGGAAGAGAAGCATTAAATGTCTCCATGTCGTCCCTCAGCTGCAGAAACCAGAAGCACAACCACACACAGCTCACTCATACGTTACAAATGTACAGAGACCTGTCTTCTCTGTCTTTACATGCTGTGTGCAGCTGTGTGTTTCCCTCTGAGCACCTTCAGACCACACAGCAGTACTGACTGAATGCATTTAGTATGACATTAATAGAGCACTGAGGCTGATGGGAAGCTTCTGCTACTCTGTCAGTGCAGACAGGGAATAACCTGACGCGGTCGTACGTCTGGGTCTGAGTCCGTCCTGTGTACCTGCAGAGCGCTGGTTGTGTTCGAGCTCAACAATTAATCTGCAAGATTCAATTAAGCAGATGAACCATGGGTGTGGTGAAGCAAGGTCAGCGGCAGACTCTCAACAAACCACAACAACAGCGGAGGAAAGGATGAGCCTGTCGGCAGTTACCTCTCATACGGCCCGAGCCACACCTCTGACCTCACCCGTACGTGGCGATCGCAGAACCTCAGCTGCAGTTCAGCGAGTTACCCGTCACGCACAGGTGAGGCAAGTGGTGTGGCAGGTGTCAGAGTGGTCTGGTGGTCAAAGACTGGACTCACATTATATTCTGTCAGTCAGAGCATTTTTTAAATTCAGTTTTAATCCTTATTGTCCCTCAAGTTGTTTCAACCAGGGGAAATTACTCTGCAGTTTACACACACCAAGTGAACGAAACACGCAACGAGTGTCTCTAGTGCACATGCACAAAAAACTTTTTTATATATCTGTTTCTTTGTGTATATGTATAAATGTGCAAGTTTGGTGCAGTTACACACAAACAGTGCGTGATGCTCACGTCACAGCCTCTTTCCTGGTGGAAAAATGAAGCATCTCCTTCGCTCTGCTCTGTCCATCCTCCCTCCTCAGGAACATTAGCTGAAGGTGAACAGATGGTAAAGTGGCTCCCATGTGAAAATGATGATGTTTGTCTCTTCTCGTTTTATTTCCACTCCTCTTCCCTAAACCACCCCTCCCCTCCGCGCTCATGTCCTCTGTCCTGCCCCGACCGGTGTCCGACCCTCACGCCTCAGGTTTCACAGCAGCTTGTAACTGTGGTAAACAGTGTTTCAGATATTTTTCTGTTTGGGTGACTTGGGGGCGTGTAAACCCATGTACTATTAAATATTCATTTAATAGTAATGATAATAAGAGGACAGTCTGTATATACAGCACTCCCTTTTAAAGGCAGATGATTTACACAGATGAACCATACGCAAAAAGCAGCTACACACAGGAGCAGCAGGAAAACAGTGTCAAAAGCTGATGAGTGAAAAGAAGAAACACAGTGAAAGAAAAAAGATAAAAGTCGTGCTCTCATCTAAAATCATCAGTGACACTGGTTTTTAAGCTGGGGAGGGCAGAGCGTCTGAGAGGGTGGGGGCAGGTTCTGTGTTCAGGTGACCTCCGTTTCCTCTGTAACTAGAACCACTGTGAGTGAAATTAACCGTAGAAACTGTTCTTCTGTTGTTGTTCAAATTTGATGTTTTTCAAATTTTTTAGTTTTGCTGCCTTTGAATGAACTCTTCAGCTGAAAGTTCCAACGTTTAGTTTTTTTTTGTTTTTGTTGTAATCTGTCCTCTCTCTCTTCCTTTCTCTTCCTGTTTTTCCTCTCCTTCATTCCCCCACCCCCCAGTGGCTGCAGTCAAACAGATGGTGGAGTGATACTGGAGGGGACATAAGTGTCTTTTCTCTCAGTCTCACTGGGCACTTAGCCCCATAAAAACCCGTGATGGCGTAAGGGTTAGGGTTAGAGGAGAGGACGGTGGACTCCAGTCACATGACTTGTGTCAGACTCAGTCATGGATCTGGTGACATGAGACTCGACTTGACACAACATGCTTATAACTTGACTCAGACTCGTGTCACACAGTGAGTCGACTCCTCGCTTTCTCAGTCGGTCAGCAGCCAATCACGTGACACAAATACTGACTCTGATAATGTATACGACGCGTTGCTGAGCGAGCTGCTGACGTGCTGTCAGGTGTGTTATTGAACCCCAGACAGAGACAGATGAGCTGTCTCTCCCGGTGTAGTTTTAGTGTAAATGTACATGATGATGAGGAGAACAGCTCTTCGTCTGATTTGTCACTCTCCTCACGTTTCTACAATTTCACCCGCCGTGCTCCTTCTCTCCCTCCTTCTCTCTGTTTGCCTCCCTCTCTCTTTCAGGCCTTTCCTCTCTTCCTAATTCCCTTGCTCATCACTTCCGTCTCATTTCCTGTGCAGCGTCCTGCTCGTCTCTGCTGCAGCCTGAGTTCATGTTTAGGTTGATGATTTTCACCTAAAACTCCTGACGTTTCCTGCAGAGCTCTCCATCTGTCTCGCTCCTGCTTTCCACTCACCGCTCTTAATGAAAAGGAAAAAAAAGACTGAGGGTTTGGAAGTTTCTCGGGGTAAATAAAGGTTAAAGCTGCTCTTCTTCTCTGGTCCTCTCAGGTGGGCGTTCACCCTCATCATCATCTCATCCTACACGGCCAACCTGGCCGCTTTTCTCACCGTCCAGAGGATGGAGGTCCCCATCGAGTCCCCGGACGATCTGGCCGATCAAACCAACATCCAGTACGGCACCATCCATGGAGGATCCACCATGACCTTCTTCATGGTGAGTCAGGGGGAGATTTTACTTTCAGTCATTTGTTTATTTGTTGTATTTCTCACTCATTTCATTCCAGAGACTGTGTGGTATTAATTTCATGTCTGGTTATTTGGTCATGTTGAAAGAAACCGGGTCCAGTCCTCGTTCAGATGTTTAAATCTGTTTGAATCTAATCCAGGTCCTGTTCGTGTTCACTCCGTAAACATGAGACCACCACAGCACAGACCCTGACTCTCTGCCGCCTCTGCTTTCTTGCTCTTGCTCCTCCAGAACTCACGGTACCAGACGTACCAGCGGATGTGGAACTACATGTACTCCAAGCAGCCCAGCGTGTTTGTGAAGAGCACTGAAGAGGGCATCGCCCGCGTCCTCAACTCTAAGTACGCCTTCCTGATGGAGAGCACCATGAACGAGTACTACCGCAGCCTCAACTGCAACCTCACGCAGATCGGAGGACTGCTGGACACCAAAGGATACGGCATTGGCATGCCTCTGGGTGAGTGGACCGGACGATAATACTGGGTGTAGCTTTCACCTTTGGAACCGTGTCAGAGAACTGGGCGACAAACTGCAGGATTTAAAGTGGAGTTTTAGAGACGCAGTCCAGTAGTATCTGAAAATGACATTTTTTGGGTTTTAATTTGTTTTTGTGGAGATGGTCTTTTATCCTGAAGGAATCTGGGCAGAAGTCTTGTTTGTTTTGCTGCTCACTGAAAACCGACACAAAGCCTGAAGGCATGCTGATGCTGCTGCTTATGTGTGTTTGCGCTGCTCATAGGTGTAAAGCTTATAATACAATTCATCGAGCTGCCTCCAAGTCTGACAAACACCATTTGCTGTCTGTCAGAGGGATGGACGCCTGAAGTGAATCTCAGCAAATGTTTCCCAGACTGAAATCTTGCTGTGAGCTCTAAGTCTGGCCTCACAGGGTCACATCTCTGAAGATCTCAGTTTACCAGAGAAATTTAAACAGTACAAGTTGAATTGAATGAAACCAATAAAACCAATGGCCAAACCAGTAATGACCAATAAAACTTTATTGCCACCAGAATGTTTTAATTTCCCCTTGAGGAAAAGTGGAAACACTAACGTGTGGTTGTGTTTAGTCTGCTGTCACATCATATATTGTTTGTAATATATTCAGGCTGTGTTACGTTTTTGTGCGTCACCTTGTGTGTCTGTTCAGTTTCAGCCGTTAACCAGGTCATATTCTTTGTGCGGCTGGTGTTCTGGGCAAATTAAATCCATCTTGATTCTGTTTTCGGTCTCACGTCGTCGTCCCGCCTCACCTCGTCGTCGTCTGCCTCAGACTTGTTTCTGGTGATAAGTGTCAGTGCATATATTAGCATTGTTAATGGAGGAGGGAGGAACAGATGTGGAGAGAGGAAAGGGAACAGCAGGGAGACGGAGAGAGGAAAAAAAAGATGAGGACTTTCTGTGCGACCGGTCTGTCAGTCAGCCTCAGCGTTAAGTGATGCAGATAGAAGCAGCAGAATCACCCAGGTGCTCCAGGTAGGCGGCTGTCTCCCATGTTAACTGTGCTGACTGACAGTGAGCGATTAGCATTAGAAACAGAGCATTCACACAGCAGTAACTGAGCCTCGGAGACTTTAGTTATGATGTTGCCTCCTCCCATGCAACATCAATATCTCCATAAACCCTTCAGAGGGAGAGGATCAGTGAAGATCAGATCAGGTATGGTCCAATATAAGAATACTCATGACATGACAAATAAAAGTCCTGCACTGACAATGTCACTTAGAAGTAGGTAAGAGTGCATAAAACTGTAAGTACTGTTATCAAAATGTACTTTTGTACTCAAGATGTACTTTTATGATTTCTGAAGCACTTTCCATCCAAAATAAAGCTGACGTTAGTCGTCTTTCAAAAAAAAAAAGAGATAAATTTTGTAAAGAAAGAAAAGAAAAGGAGGTCAGGAGGTGACAGATGAATCAGACTCTGTATCTGTGAAATATGGAACATCTCTCCAGTTAAAGTGCCATCATCTTGTCACGGGCTTCCCTTTTACCTTGAAAAAACAGCCGCTCACTTCCTGCTGTCTGTCATTTTGTGAAAGTCAATGTCACATTTTAATGGAATGAAAAAAAAGATGAAAGGGTGAGGAGGCGAGGACGAGGTCATTTAAAGCTGCAGTGGACAGACAGACAGACGGAGACATTAGCAGAAAGCTGAATCAGCAGATTATCAGAGTCCCAGGTTTTATACAGGTGGGTCCTGGTTGTGGTTTCCTGACATGTACAGACATTCACACCAGCTCCGCTGTGATTTCTCCGCCGTGCGTCGTGTGAGAGCAGCCGGGCTTCGTGCTTCTCTCTCAGCTCTGTTTTCTCTCGTTACACACAAACTGTTTTTGTCACTTTTCATGTGAACAACAGAGAAACAATTTCCCTGGAGAGACTGAAGCCATCTCCCATCATCCCAGCTTTAAACGCCGTCTTCCCCCTCTCTGACGCCTTTTCCCGCCACCTCCGGCGTGACCCTTCAGAACAACTAGAAACCCATTTGATTTCCTGTGCAGTCGACAACACGTCTAAAGAACTGGTTCTGAGAGTCCATAAACCAGCCCTTACTTTTCCAGCAGAACAGAACATATTGACTGTTGAGTGTCAGTAATATGAAAATAACACAGGGCTGGAGGGCGACACCATGATGCTGCTGCTGAGGCCTGGATTCAGTTTTAACAGATCACTGCCCAGGACAGTGAACACAGACCTCAGGTGCGTGTTTGATTCGTATAAAAGATGCAGCTGCCCGTCGTCTCCTTCTCTGCTGCCGCGCCTGTTAGTGCAGTTCCACACGTTTTAACAAAGCAGGGGTGAGCAGGTGAACCGTGGGATAAAGAAGCTGAATGTCCTGGACTCACCTGCTGCTGTGATTTTACACAGATCCTTCACTTTAATAAACCCAAAACCCACACTTCCATTTTCTCACATCACATCGTGTTCCTTAAATATCAGCTCTTCATTTTTGAGATTTCTCTGTTCAAACGAAGTGTTTCCCAGTTTAATGTGGTTTGTTTGGTTGGTGTGAAAACAGACTACACAACCAGAGCGAGACCACTTGGAAAGGAGGGCAGACCAACCACGGCGTCGTTTGATAGATTTATTATTGTAGTTTTAATTTTGAAAGTAGTCTCTCTGTCTCTATAAGAGACGTGTCTTTCTTTAAACAGTGATCATCGTGCACCTCAGCACTGTGAATGTGAGAGCTGGGATTTTCCCTGATTACCTGTAATCACTGAACCGGATCAGAGATAAAAAGGCAACGATGGATTAATGTTCCCTTAGTCTGAACCAGATGAACTGGATCACACTGGTTCCACAGACGTGACTCTGTGCTCTTACAGTTGGACGTTAAATGACCTGTGGCTGAACTGAGTCCTGTAGCTGTAGTTGAGTAAATTCACCGTATTAACCTTGGGCTTGGCTGAATCTGAGAACAGGACAGTGACCGTCTCAGCTCTCGTTCCTCCTCAGGTTCTCCGTACAGAGACGAGATCACTCTGGGGATTTTACAGCTGCAGGAGAGCAACAGGCTGGAGATCCTGAAGAGACGCTGGTGGGAGGGAGGACAGTGTCCCAAAGAGGAGGACCACCGAGCCAAAGGTGGGTGTCGCAGCACCGTCCTTACATGTCAGAGTGACTGTCTCTTTGCTTTTTGCTTTCTTCTCTTCCACTGCCTGCATCTGTATGTGCTCACAGTAAAGAGTGGAGATGAAGCAGACGTAGTACAGCATGTACTGCCCCAGTATGTGGGCCACTGTTTGCTCAGTGCGGAGGTGATTATTGTGGGGTTCGAGTTTATGATCGTGGGATTGTGGGTAGATGAGTGAGTCTGACACATACAAATATTAATGTTCTGAGGACAGATGAAGCTCATCACATTCACTCATGTACCAGAGTCAGGCTTTCATGCTCCCCTCAGGATGAACTGGAAGAACTCTGGTGATCCTCTGCCTTTTCCTCTGTGTGTTCCAGGTCTCGGCATGGAGAACATCGGCGGGATCTTTGTGGTCCTGATCTGTGGCCTCATCATCGCCGTCTTCGTGGCCATCATGGAGTTTGTGTGGTCGACGCGTCGAACCGCGGAGACGGACGAGGTAAACCTTCATCATCCTCCTCGTCCTCTCTCGTCCTGCTCCTCCGGCCCCGGGCCTCAACCTCAGCTAAAAACCTGCAGTCATTTATTGCAGATGATGTTTCGGCCACATGAGGGCAGTGCAGCAGGATCAATGTATTCTCCTCATAGAACAGCAGCACTGATTTGTTTACGTGCATGTTTTCTTATCGGCGCTCGTCGTCTTCTTTTTTCTTTTGTTCACGTTTTATATTGTTTTAGTTTTAGTTTTATTAAACTAAACCACTTTACTCTGAAGTGGTTTTCTCTTCATCAGTTTTCCTCCAGGATGTGAAAGTGTTGAAGCTCAGAATCTCAGAGTCAGTGTGAATACAGGTAACAGACTAAAAACATTTCTCTGCAGCTCCACAGTTTAACTTTAACACACAAACATTGAGTAAATTGATTCATGGCTTGAATAAGAAGCTTGATGTGAAGCAGGAGGCGACGCTCTCCTCCCTCAGCCGTCAGTCAGCCTGTTCGTTCATTCGTCCTCTGCACACACTTTGTCTCTGACTTTCATTTGCTCTTTATTTATCTGTCATTTATTTGACTTTCTGCCCGACTGTTTTTTATGGGACAGATTACACACACACACACACACACACAGAACCATATTTACAGATAACACTGCTTTGAGGCAGGAAGCTGCAGAGCATTAACACTCACTCAGATAAAACCCACAGAGTGAGAGAGAGAGAGAGGGAGGGGGGAGGGAGAGAGAGAGAGAGCTCCCTCTCTCTCTCCCTCTCTCTCCCTCTCTGTCTGTCTCCCTCCCCCCCCCCTCTCTCTCCCCTCCTCCCTCTCTCTCTCTCTCTCACACACACTTTTCTCTGTCAGGTTTCACCTTTGACCTTTGTAGGACTAATGTAGTCGGTCTGTCCTCTCTCAGGTTTCTGTCTGTCAGGAGATGCTGACGGAGTTTCGGAACGCCGTCTCCTGTAAGAAGAGTTCCCGCTCTCGTCGCCGCCGGCCTCTGAGCAGCGCTGGGGGTGGAGTCCTGCGTCACCCCTCCCGTCTGGCGCTGGCCGCCCCACGCCCCATCCGCCTGGTCCGAGAGATGCGTCTCAGCAACGGCAAACTGTACAGCGGCGCTGGCCCCCTGACAGGCGGGCCGGCGGGGCTCGGGGTAGGAATGGGGGGAGGCCCTGATCTGGGCCCGGGTCCACAGAGGCTCCTGGAGGACCCGCTAGGTGCCAACGCCACCACCAGCACGCCTCCTCCCCATCCTCCTGCATCGGCCCTGGTGGCTCCTCTTGCCCCGCCGCGCAGCTTCCTGCAGAGCTGCAGCCATGTGCGAATCTGCCAGGAGTGCCGGCGGATCCAGAGCCTGCGTCCGGCCGCACTCACACCTCCCCCGCCTCCTCCGCCCTCCTCATCCTCATCTGCCTCCTCCTGCTCCCGGATCCCGCCCTCTGTGGCGGCGCCGGGTCACCACCACCGCCACAACACCCACCACCTCCACTACCACCATGGCTCCATGTCGCTGCCCCGCCTCCCACCGCCACCTCCCTCGATGCCAACAGACAGAGCTGACAGTGACGGGGGCGGGGGGGCATCAAGTCCTCAGTGGGCCAAAACCAAACCAGCTCCACCACCCAGACCGCTGCCCCCTGCCAAGACGCCGACACACCCGCCGACGGACTTACTTGGGGGACACAACTGAACTGAGGGACGCTGTCGGAGGAGTCAGTCTAAAGCGACCTATCAGCTGGGGTGGAGGGAAGAAACCATTGTGACCCGTTTCCAGGGTCTCTCACTTAAACAAAGCCACTACGGCCCAGTGGATCATACCAGTAACCTTTCCTCAGGGGTGGGTGGATTAAACCACTCTGACCTGTCAGCAGGAAGGATAAAACACACATTACACTTCACAGTCTTTGGATTGCAGAGCTGCAGAGGATGGACAAACAGGAAGTGGCAGCCAAACGGACGCCGTCCCGAGGTCTTGTTTGATGTTCGTCCTCCACCTTTTGCCTCATCGCACTCTGTGCCAAGTGATGACGACTCAGAGATCAGCACTCTGACGTTTTACTGTTTGAATAATGAACCAGGTGTTTGTACAGAAAGACACACACACATTAGCAGAGCAGCTAGCACTTTTCATGGTCATGTCAATCATTTGGACGTCTGTGGACGATGTAGCTCTGTTTGTACAGACTCCTGCTGAGCTCTGATCCACATCAACACTCACCTCAAATGTACGAAGCTGTGGGGGGTAATATTATTTACATGTGATGATGCATGACTAACGGACAGGGACGAGACCAATGACAACGATTCCTCCTCATTAGTTTTGTATAAAAAGGTGGTTCACGTTCGGGAGGGTGGGACAAATGACAACATGTGACCCTGAGATCGACCCCCCCCCCCAAAAAAAGAAAAAACCACAAATGTCCTTTTTACTTTTCTGTTCGAGAACCAACACGTTTCTCAGTGAGCTTTAGAAATGTTAGACAGAGCCAGGCTAGCTGTTCCCCCCTGTTTCCAGTCTTTATGCTAAGCTAGGCTAACAACATGCTGACATGACACTGACTAAATACCTCCAGCTAAGGTCTGAACAAAGTGAACCGTGCACTTCCGCCAAACAGCCAGGAAGCACCTACTGCACTGATTTTCAAAATAAAAATTATTAGAATTCCAAAACAAATTTGTCTAAAAGCGAGCTAAATCTAGCTAGTCCTGGTTCTGGTCTAATCTAGTACTGGTCCAGTTACAGCTGCTGGGCCAAAGCTGGATTTACCCCAAAACCAGAGCGAACCTGGCCGCTGGATCCAGGACTGTTCAGATCTTACACTGAGTGAACGTTTTTGATCCAGAACCTTCGGCCAAACGGAGCTGGGTCTCTAGATGTTTTTGGGAGAATCTGTTGGACTTTTATTTTCTTTTTTCCCTAAAAAGATTTATTGTGAACTGTGTTCTAATTTCTTCACTTCTAAGCTGTTGTGACAGTTTAAAGGTTTGAGGTGAAGTAAACCAGTGTGTGTGTGTGTGTGTGTTTTGAGTGGTGAAATGAGTTGGGGGGGAAACATAAGGTTCAGCGTCTCCCAGATCCGATCATTTTCATACGTCCCGAGGAGAAGAATGTCCTGCCGTGGGGTTTTGTATGTTTTGGGTGAGTATGAAAGCTGTTTGACCGAGTTCGATCAAAGTGCAGGGTCTAATCTTTTTTCAGTCAGACACACACACTACACACAAACACACACACGGAAACTTTGGAGGTCAAACTGTGGAAAAAGAATCTAAAACTAAATTTGTGATTGTAATTTCCTCCTGTCAACGTGTCCAATCTGAATATTGCTTATTTTCTGTATTTCTTCTTTTTCATTGGAACCTTGAGTCTTCTGTTAAACTGATGTCATGACGATTCATGAACCATCTGAAGTTCCGTGGTCAGCTGACGACATCAGTCTCCTACATCCACGCACTCATCGACGAATCATATCGGCCGACTGCACCACGTGTGCTGAGTTCCACGTCATTTATGTCCCACACGTTTTCAGGGACAGACTTTGTTAAAAATCAGTTCCTGTAGTTTCTGTTTGTTCCATTTATTTATTTTTTTAATTTGACCTTTTTGCATAGAAACTGCTGACGGAGCCACCAGCTGCTTCAGTGTGTGTGTGTGTGTTTGACTCTGAATCCTGCTGTGCGTTTCATCTTGTTGTCAGCTGGTTGTTTCATGTTTTCCCTGCTCCTCCTCAGATTTGTAGCAGCAGTGCTCGGCTGATCCGTGGGACGGAGGCGACAGATGGAAATGACTGAGGATTCTGTTGTTATCATTATTATTGATTATGACGTGTGGGGTGACTGTAGGAGGGGACCGGCCCCTCTCATGTTCAATATATAGACACACGTTTGGAATAAAAAAATTTAAATTTAAAAATAAAAAAAAAAGTACTTGTACTAAAAACGCTGCTGATGGTGAAGTGTTTATTTATCCAAAGCCCATCTCCAGAACACGCTGCGTTAAATAAAGAAGCTGGTTTAAATGGAGGTAACAGGTGAGTTCATGACGTTAAAGCTCCATCAGCCAATCAGACATCAGCAGGTGTTACATCAGGTCAGTGACTTTTATTCAGCTGTTATTTTCTTTTGGGTTTTTTTGTTTGTTTGTTTTTGCATATTTTTGTTTTTGTTTATTTTGTATATTTTTCTCTTGTTTTGTTTTGTCAGTCAACACAAAACCAGGGCGACTGAAACCAAAGCTGATGTAACACAGCTGAACAGCCAGCGGGGGGCAGCGCAGGCCAGGGCAAAAACAGCACCGACCAGAAACTGGGTTTGTTGGTTTGACTTTACACACACACACACACACACACACACACCTCAGCATCAGTACTCAGTGGTTTATTGAACATGAACATAGAATCTAATGAGTTTCTTTTCCTTTTACAGTAAAACGTGTAACTGTAATAAACAATGAAGAATCACACCTGCCATTTTACATTAGAAGCTGTTTAACTGTATCACTGTGATCCTCTAATAGAAACAAATGACCTAATGAAGATTGTTCTAATTTAACCCTTCAAAAGGTGAATAAGAGCAAAAGAACATTTTGAAATCAGTTTCAAGCTCTAAGTCAGTTGGTTATTTTAGTGAATGACAGTGAGTCATCTGACGAGAACTCATTCAAGTCTCTCTTCCTGCCACTCAGCACTTAATCATTTTTCCTCTTCAGTGAATGAATGTTCACGAGGAACAAACTGTTCAGAAGAAGATTTATCTCCTGCACAGTCACAGACAGACACACATCATTTATCTCATCCTGACAGAAATCTGTGGAGACGCCTGATCCAAGGCCGAGCGACGTCCTCTGACCCAGCAGACGAGGAACTGGGTCACATCACAGACGGACCAGTCAAGTCCTCTGGGAAATGCTGGTCTGACCCTGGTAACCCTGGTAACCCAGAGTCAGAGAAGAAGAAGGGTTTCACTGTGTTCAGGTCCAAGAAAGAAAGAAAACAACAACAACATGTCCCTGTTGTAGTGAGTTAAATTGTAATGAATCTACTCCTCTGTAACACAGTGAGACAGCACATGTCCATGTACTGGTCGTTTTAATGGACAGGTGTGTGCTCAGGTGTGTCACAGTACCTCACAGGTGTCTTCTTATGTGGTGGGGGGGACTTTTCACTGTTCTGCTTTTTCATGTTCATGTTTGTAAACCTCAGTTTCGTGTGTGCGCGTGCGTTCGTTAGCTTCTTCCCTGGTAAACAGACAGTTGTGTCGGTGTTTCTGGGAAACTGAAGCAGATGTGGACGATGACACCGTCGTGTTTCTGCTGAAAATGATCAGAGAAACTGAGAAATGATTTCATAATTTAAGGTTTGACAGAAGAAGGAAGTGACAGAGCATCGTCTTCATCCAGCTCAGCACGTTTCACTCACAGAAACACACAAGCTTTCAGTAAAAAGTAAAACTCTTTTACATATAAAGAACATTTTTCTGTTGTATTTGTTTGTTTAAATAGTGAAACTCGATTTTTTTCTGTTGTAAAATCATTTTGAGTGTTTAACACTAAAGATCTGTACATTTTGTGTAGATGCTTGTGTGATTTTCATGTACTGTGGCAGCTTCAGACTCAGTGAGAAGACAACATGTATGTAGAGCAGAGACAGTTTAAAAGGTGCTGAACAAATAAAAGAAATGAGAGACGTGAAGACGTGAAGGGAAAATGCTGCATTTTATTTTATCAATGACATGATGTCGCTGTGACGTGTGAGATTGTGTCCAAACACAAACACACCAACCTGATTTCTGAGTTTATCAGCAGCCACACGTTCACACAGTGAAGTCAGACACACACTGAGTTTACTGTGGTTAGTGTTCATGTTAATCTGTGCAACACAAGTTTAAAAGACTCTGTGTCCTCACAGATCAGACAAACAAACCACAAACACAAATAAAACAAACAGATCATCCGACAGTGTGCAAGTGTGTGCAGCTTCAGTCACACCAACGTCCCCCCGATGATTTCAGACATGTTCCAACAATCCAGTGAGCGGAGCTTCGAGCTCTTCTTGGTAAATAGGCGCTGATGCAACTCGTGGATATGGAAGCCCACTTCTGCCAGAAAAAAAAGATTTAAAGTCAGACATGACTTAAAAGTCCTCAATAAAGAAATAAAATAAAAATTAATAAGTCAAACGATCAGATCGTAAATCATTTTTACACATAAAGTCAAAATTTGAGATTCCAAACAAAATGAAGAGAAACTGATTTAAAAAATGAAATTAAAGAAGTGAAGTATTAAATTTGACTTTTGTGTTGACTCTTCTGTTTTGTGTTCTGACAGAAATGAGCTTCCACACCCGATGTTAAACTCGGAGCTTCCTGTCACAGCTCTGTGAGCTCGGATGTTACCGGCTCTGTGCGACTGTGTTTGACGATCAACGCGTCAACGATTCCAGACCACGCCTAGAGTTTTACGTTGGCTTGGTTTGTAGCCAAAGCCACAAAGCCAGCAGCTGTTGCATGAGGATCCTAAAATCCTCATGCAACCGAGACCGAGAGCTTTCGAGTCCAGCAGGAAATGAACCTCCAATGTGTTTTATGTGCACTGATCCTCAGAACAGGTTTTTGATGGATTTCGAGTGTTTGCTCAATTAATCTTGAAACAGTCAGAACAGGTGCAGAGACCTGTGGGTACAGCTCCATCTTCACCATCACACCCCAGTCTAACAGTTAACTCAGTGTGTGTGTGTGTGTGTGTGTGTGTTTTCATTACTCTGCATAAAGATCCAGTCGTTCCTGTCCTGAAGCCTGGAACTCTTCATTTGAATGGAAATAAACAACAGACTGATGCAAATTTTCTCTGAATGAGGCACAGATACAGAGTCACTGCAGTCAAGCTGCATTCTCCTTCTGAAGAAGCACAAATCCTGATGTCTGTGAACACACAAACACAAGCTGCAGTAGTTGCATGGCTTCAGTCCAGACTGACATTCACGGTCCTCAGAGGATGACCACTACTGACCAATTACATGACTTTTCTTCCAGTGGCACCAACAGGCAAAGACTTCAGCCCAGTGTTTCTGTAAGTTACATCCATGTTGGACAAAACACACACACACACACACACAGCTGAAACTGTTTGATTGAGATTGCCTGGGCGCAGCTGAGACCAGCCCTGGCAGCAACAGTCCTCCTTCCGATCAGCTCCTTCAGGAAGCAGCAGTGGAGACATGGCTGCTGTTTCCATTTTACTGAAGATAAAAACATTTCTAAACACAGATGAACCATCAGTGATTATCCTGTTGTTGTTGTTCACTCCATTATTCCAGTTACACAATATCATGTTAGGACAAATCGCTGGCTCTCACTGTGCCAGGTGTGATTTTCACACCCTGGAGATTAAATACATTCCTGAAATGTTTGATTTCTAAAGTTTTTCAGTGTTTGGAATTTATTCATGCTGATTTATAGTGAATGAACCCCCCCGCACACACACACACACACACACACCCCACGGGTCTGACACCACTTTGTTTTTGTCGTCATTGAACTTCCATAGAATGAAGAAAAGATGTTCTGCAATGTAGCTGTGACTTATCATTCTGTAATTCTGCCCAACAAGGCCATTATTACTGTACCCTGTAATCACACACACACACACACACACAGTGGGAGTGTAACTTGCTGGGACTGGCTCACAGGCTGCAGTCCTGTAAAACGATCACAGTCATTAGTTTCCACTGAGTGTGTTGTGTGAACACTTTAGTGTAAATGCTGAGGCTCTGATGCAATAGATTTCAGTTTCCTGTTGATCTGACCTCACCTGTGACCTGTGGTTACCTGTGGAGACAGGTGGCTCCTGCTTGGTCCGTTACTCTCTCCACTGAGACTGATGTCTTTCTGACATCACTGTGATTTGTGTTTCAAATTAAAAGCTGGAGAACAGAACACGGAACATTAAACAGTGAAGCAGATAGAAAATGAAAATCTGTGGCTGATCACTGATGTTGGTTTGCAGTTTCAGGGGGCAGGTGCTGGGGAGGGAGTGTGTTCTGCCCCGCCCCTCCCTCTCAAAGATGTAACACACATTCCTGAGTAAAGGCTGCGTGTTCAGTCCTGTCAGCTAAACCTGATGCACCACACACACACTCACACACACACACCTCTCGCTGGGCCCTCATTGGTTTTCAGTTTGAACTGTAACGTTTGCTCAGTGCTGCAGAAAAGTTCAACCTGTGTACAACGTGTGTCGACCCTCTCCGCCCTCTGGGCCGGTTGTGCGGTTTGTGTGGATGCAGGTACTGGTGGTGGGCGTGGCAGAGACTCATCAGCAGACCCGGCACACCTGGTCTCTGTGTGCCAGGGTTCCTTAAAACCCACATACACTGCTGATCCTCCTGATTTCACATGCCTCTGTTCGTCCTCCTCTCAGCTTTATTCTTTCTTTAATAAGAAACTGAGTTGTTTTCGTTGCGTCTCCGTCTTTTGTCACAGCCTGGTTTGTGATAACGTCGGACTTGTCCATCTGAATGTGGTTTGTACACCTGCTGTTTTTATTTCTCCTGAATCATCTGTTTCCAAGCTTTTTGCTGCCTTCAGGAAAGAGAGCTGCTTAAAGAAGCTGAAATCCTTCATACTGAAACATAGATGCTACACTTATGGGGCGGGTGTTAGGTAATCCACTCACCTGAGTCTGAGTCACATGAGGACTTTTCAGAGACTCTGCATGTGTGCACAGGTGGAGAGAGACTCGAGAGTCATATCTTTAATCTGCAGCTCCCAGGTTTTCAGCGACATGTAGGGAAATCAGAAATGACTCATAATCCACAGAACTGTTCATCAGGTGGATTTACCTGTCGGAGAGATTCCTAATCCCTCTGACTTTGTTAATGCCTGAATTTAAAAAAATAAAAAACATCTTTGTGTTTGTTAATAACCAGTATTTACTTCCGTGTTGGTGTAAACAGTCGTGTGTGTGTGTGTGTGTGTGTGTGTGTGTGTGTGTGTGTGTGTGTTCACTGCTGTGTTTACAGAAACCACAGAAGTCATTCTCTCACATGCAAAACACTTTCACACTGAGGCAAACCTCAAACATGCAGCTGATCCGAACACAACCTGCTGCAGAGTTTCACAAAGGTTCAAACGTAAAATCCTTCCGTCTCCACAGATTTAGTTCAGAACTTTTTTTTTCCAGCTGTTACAGATGAGGAGAAGAAGAGCGATGAAGACGTGGAGCGTGGCACAGTCTGAGAACTTCACTGCTTCATATTAATATTTCAGCATTCAGATTAACGGGGGAAACACACAGGATATAAATCACAGGAGGTTCCTTCATCTTTCTCAATCATCTCACTCAGTTCCTTTGAGAGATGAGAAACAGTGTGTGACTGTATTTGGTAAAAAGTATGAAGACTGAAAACTCCACTAAAAGGTTCAGAGGGTGTCAGACAAGCTGCATCCAAACAGGGGACAGTGGGTCCAAACAGGGGACAGTGGGTCCAAACAGGGGACAGTGGTCCAAACAGGGGACAGTGGGTCCAAACAGGGGACAGTGGTCCAAACAGGGGACAGTGGGTCCAAACAGGGGACAG
>JBBMJY010028658.1:0-28772 GCA_037833715.1 Toxotes lorentzi
TGTGTGTGTGTGTGTGTGTGTGTGTGTGTGTGTGTGTGTGTGTGTGTGTGTGTGTGTGTGTGTGTGTGGTGTTGTGTACTATCTGTAAGAATATGGTGAGCATATGTGTGTTTACTTGACTGTAAGTGTATTTGTGTGTGTCAGTGAGATAGAAATGGAAAAGTCAGACTGATGTATTTGTTAGTATATAGCAGGCAGTATCACACTCAGAACAATCACTTTTATACTTTTTCTTAACTCTGACTCATTTTTATCTCCGACTCACTGCTTCATTTTCTTTCTTTCATCTTTTTTTTTTCTTAGGAAACTCTCTCTCCATGTATTTTAAGGCCATAACAGTCAGACTAGAAGAAAAAGGTCTGGGTCACTGGTTTGTAACAGGCAAACAATGCCAGCTGGCATTGAAAGACAAATTAAAAGCCTGTACAAGAAAAAAGAAGCAATTTTCATAGCAGCGTTAATGAGCCACTGCACATTTAGTGTTACTAAGTAAAGCTGACAGATGTGAAGCTTTGGAAGAATATACACATGTCTTTCTTGGGCCTTTTGCCAGAATTTTAGGCTTCCCCTGCACCCCCATCTGTCTGAAGAGAGGGACACTGAAGCTTGTTATATTATATTATATTTTCAGAAATCAAGAAGCTGTTTTGCTTCAGTTTGCAGAGGTTTACTGTTTTCGGTTCTGTACTAAAGAAGATCCAGAAGTTGAGAGAAGACCACTTTCAGGTTGAGCGTTCTCACACAGCAGCCACTCAGCATCCCAGAGTGAGTGAACAAGTGAATCGAAACTAACTACAGGTAATAACCTTTTTTCAGTAAATTACTTAGACAATTTGAGGTAATTACCGTACCTATATGTACACCCAGAGCCCAGATTTAGTTTTTGGGTTTGTTTATTTGTTTCTCATTAAAACGTATCTTGTATCAGTGGAAACTTGCTTCCCTCATTACAGGATGTGTTCACACAGTCAGCAACCAGCCCCTGGGAGTTATTCCTTTTAAATGAGGCATGAGTGGACAAACTCTGACATTGGCTGCATCATTTACAACCCTAACTATTTATCCAATGAAGTGACAAATGATTTAATTAAGGACCATGCTCATTTAAAGGTCCATTCCAATGTCAAGCGTTTGCTTTTAACTACAGGTCACATACTTATCCTAATTATTATTATCGTACAAGTTTTCTGATCGTTTTTTAATGCACGCTGTAACAATTTTAGTTTTAGATTCAGGATGCATTTTTCCTGATGTATCAGAGAGACACTGGTTTCCATTCAGATCTGGATGGTATGAAAATCAATCAGAAAAATATTGGTTTATCTGATCCATCGTCAGCATCTATTTTTTTGTGAATGGTACATTAAGTGGAGATTGAGATGAGATGAACACTGTGCTGCATTACCTCATAACAACAATGTACCTTTGACATAAAGTAAACCAAAGAAGTTTCATGTATTTATAGATATTGTCGCAGGTTTATATTGGTATTACACCAATGTACACCAGTGGGTGCTTGGAACAAAAGGGAAAATATACCGAAAATGTCTGTGCTGTGATGGACAGGATGTGGTTAATAAACCATGAAAAACCTAGTAGTCCTTTAAGCAAAAACAACAAAAAAAACCAACAAAAAACTAGCATTGTGTTATCTACAGCATGTTTCACATGAAAAGTCCACAGACGACGTTACATACTGTCATGACAAGCAAATACAACCAGCATCACAATCATCAGTATTGAATTGTTCAAATAAAACTTACACTGATGAAACTGTCAGCTTACCGTTGATATTATCCCTTTATTTATCTTTTCTTCTTAAGTTGTTGTGACTCAAATGACTATCACCCAATTATCCTTTGGCAGCATGACATTACCTTGAAGATTTATGGGGCAGATTATTGAAAAAGTTAGGCACAAAAGGAGACGGGAAACAGGAAATCAATGCCACACTGTGGTTTTACTCCTCGGAATGTTAAATTGCTGAAGTGTGGAGCTCTTTGATTTATGGCCACTGCAACTCTATCCATCCATCCATCCACCCACCATACTCACAGCAAACTGTGTGTTTGTAGAATATGCTTATTGTTGTGTGTTCTCTACTTAAGCTCACAGTCTGCAGTGTGTGTGTGTGTGTGTGTGTGTGTGTGTGTGTGTGTGTGTGTGTGCGTGTGTGCGTGTGTGCGTGTGTGCGTGCGTGTGTGTGTGCGCGTGTGCGCGTGTGCATGTGTGCGTGCGCCTTTATTTGGCTCTTGGCCTGCATTGCCCTGGCCATGTGGTCATCTTATTCTGAGACACACACACACACACACACACTTGGATAAAAGCAAACTTTAAGGCAGACCCTTTTTTTCTCGCTCTTTCACCATCTCTCCTCTCTCTCTCTTTTAATGTGTTTAAGTCATTTCAGGCCAGGAGCTCTGCCTCGTAGTTAGTCATTTCCCTCTAGTCTTTCAGGTGACTGGTTGCTTTGTGCTCCAGGTGGAATTGGGGCCTTATCAGCGGCAGGGCAGGGGCCCAGTGGCCACATCACACAGAATACAGCATTTCCTCCAACCGCATGACTGCCCCACATGATTAAACCCAATCTGACCAGCTGTTGTCTGTGTGACTATACTGTATTTTGTGTGTGTGTATGTGTATGAGAGAGAGAGAGAGAGTGAGTGAAGGATGAAGAGAGAGCGCTTGCAGGTGTTTTATTTGAGTGTGTCTTATCAGCAGTTTAAAGTCCAGAAGAGGGTGATGAGCATGGGAATACTAATTTGTGCATTTGTTTCTGATCACAGTGCTTATGTTCTTGAGTGTCTGCAGTGGAGGCGCACAGGTAATACTTGTAAAATGGCTTTCATACCTTGAAGGTGCTTCGCTAAAGCTAATGCCATCACTGTTCAAATTTAAACTCCAGGGCATCCCACTTGTTTAAGAATTGAGCACCGGACGTTTTTGATGTTTCTAACAGCCTCCTAATTTTCACGATGCTTTTGTACCAGACTGCCGCAGGCTTGACAAAAGGATACACAATGTACAGGTATAGGTGTATAGGTACAAACCCCCCTCTTTAAAGAACTCTGTTTCTATCCTCTGTGCCTTAAACGACTGCGAAAGGCTCAAAGTGTTTTTTTTAAACAAGCTTTGGATGAATAAAAAAGGGAGAAAAGAAAGGAAAGAGAAGAAATCAATGTTTGTCTCTCTTCAGATAAATGCATGGAGCCAAGCAGTGTAAGGTGGTAAGAGGGTAATCTGTGAAACAACAATACCATGGGCTGACAGGAGACGCAGTAATCTAGGCTGGACCAGTGCTATCCTTAAACAGAGTGTTCTGTGTCTGAAAGATTACACTGTAAGCTCTGACACCATAATGGTCCTGACACAAACACACGTACACTCACAAAATTACTTCGGCCTGTTGGAGCTTCTGCCAGGCTACCCCTGTTCACAATGTAGTCTTTAGTGGGAACCTTGCTGGCAGAATTCATCGATAGGAATCAGATTGAGGTCTGCTGACAACAATGAACAGAGGTGGGGAGTGATTAACTCTGAAAAATAAATTAGATGCACTGTGAGGAATAGACGATGGAGGATATGAATAGTGTTTATTTTTTTATGTGTACTGTTCGCCCATGCATTCAACTGTTTATTGTCCTGTGAATTAATGGCTTTTCTTGGATTTGACTGCAGACAATCTGACTCAGCAGTCTGTTAACTGTTACATTTCTTTACATGCATTGTTTGTTTCTGTCTTTCTTTCCAGCAGTTTCTTTCTTCTTCGTAGCTGTAGCTTCTGAGTGTTCATTAATTCAACTTTCATTTATACAGGGTGGTCCAATGAGGCAATCTGTTTACCTTTGGCAGTTAAACCCAAAAATGTCACAAACAACAACAGACATTAAGGCCTATATTTTAATCATGAAAACACAACAAGCATTAGGCATTAGGTCTTGAGGGCACAAAGTGCAAATAAGTTGCGTGATGATGCAATAAATAAGTACAATAAATAAGTACACTCTCAGCCAGTCACATCACTGGTGTCCGTTGCAGTGATGCATGACATCAACAGCTTAACAAATGAAAAGTGAGTTTTTATTTAACTTGTAAGAAACAAAACTAATAATAATTAGAATAACTGAATGTCTTAAAAAGTGACACTGCAGCATGTGCACCGTTATGCATTTCAAAATTAAAGCATAAAGCACCATTAATGCTAAAAGCAAGGTTGGACTGGTGGTAGTGACTCTCGAGATTAAACCACTGTAACCACGTTGTGGTGTGTGGAGTCATTTTGTAGCAGCCTTGTTTCACTTCCACATTATTTAGTCACCAGACTGGCCTTGACTTGAAACAGACCCCGTTCTTAGACCTCTATTCTCAGCACAACATCTGAGACACATGTTCAACCAAAATACCTACAACTCACTTTGTATTGCCTTCTTTGAATAAACCTCCCACCTGTTTACACCTCTCCTCCCACCTGTTCACCACGTGCTCTACTCTTGAAAGGCCACAAAGAAACAGCCACCATGAAATATGGCCCCAACAACTGAAATTCAAAATGAAAATAAGGGATAGGAATACAATGGTAAAGGATAAGAACGGGAGAAAAACAGAACATTGAAATGCTGTTATACCAAACTCCACAGATGTATTTGTAGAATGTGCCTATCAGGTATATGTAGTGCCTTGTGAAAGTATTCACCCCCCTTGGTGAGTTTTCCTGTTTTGTTGCAAACTGGAAGTAAAATGGATTTTTGGGGGCTCTGTGACACAAACAGTAATTATGACAACAATCTTGAGTGTGCACAAGTATTCACCCCCCAAAGTTACTTTGTAGATCCACCTTTTGCAGCAAGTCTCAGGGGTATGTCTCTATTAGCTTAGCACATCTAGCCATTGGAATGTTTACCCATTCTTAAAGGCAAAAGTGCCCCAGCTCCTGGGTTGTGTAGGTGTACAGTAATCTTCAAGTCCTGCAACAGATTCTCAACTGGATTGAGGTCTGGTCGTTTACCAGGCCATTCCAAGACATTTAAATGTTTCCCTTCAAACCACCCCAGTGTAGCTTTAGGTTTATGTTTAATGTCATTGTCCTGATGGAACATTGCTCCAAAGTATTAGTGAAGTGGTCAAAAACTTTTTTTTCCCCCAATTCTCTGCTTTTTCAACTTGTCTCTGTATTCATGAGGTGCAGTTGATCATCTATGGAAAAGGTGGAATCAATCAACTCAGACAGACAGGCACTAATGCCTTAATTCTCACCACCTAAAATCAAATTTGTACATGTTCACCTCTATTCTGTTCTCACGTCCCTCTATTGACTTATTATGCTGTCTTGCTACCTCTAAAATTCACTTCACATTCAGTCTGAACACACCTTTAGACTTAACTAAATCAGCTCCTAATAGAAAGTCTTCATCTGTACTGTCCTGTCTGTCTGGGTCCATTCTGATGTCTTCTGTCACAGTCTCCAGATTCAGGTATCCTCAGTTGTACTTTCTCACTAATGGTATTTTATCCGTCTATTTCCACTAACAGTTTGAAGCGTCTGTGAACGAGGGAGCAACCGGGGTCGTGGTCAACCTCACAGTAGACGACAGAGATGATCCAGCCACGGAGGCGTGGAGAGCTATCTACTCTATAATTAACGGAGATCCCACACAGAGCTTTGAGATCCAAACCAACCCAGACAATAATGAGGGAATGCTGTCAGTTGTCAAGGTAAAGTATATGAGATGTCCAAATGCATTTATATATTGCACTAAATAACATAATCACCCTTAAAGTACTTTTCCAATCATTTTCCTCATTCAGCCTCTGGACTATGAGGCCACAGCGTTCCACACGCTTCTCATCAAAGTAGAAAACGAGGATCCGCTGGTTCCTGATGTTGCCTACGGCCCCAGCTCCACAGCCACCGTCCATGTCACAGTCCTAGATGTCAACGAGGGTCCTGTCTTCTTCCCAGACCCCCTGACAGTGACCAGGATGGAAAACATCCCTGTGGGCAGCTTTGTGGCTTCACTCAATGCCACAGATCCAGATATATTACAGATACAGAGCGTCAGGTAAGAGTCAAAGTGAGACTAATTGAAATTGAGCTGCAAAATTGTGCTCGTCTTGTGTATAAGTAAATGAGATGAGAGAAAGCATGGGAGAGAGCTCGTTTGTGCTGTGATTGAACGTCATCTGCTGTAGCCCGCTGCTCAGTATTGTCAGTAATGAGCTTTCTGATTTTCATTCAGTTTCTCTCTGTTCATTTGAGCAACATTATCAACTATCATTTGCAAATGGGACTCTTTGAGCAGCACTTTTACATTTTTCTTTTATATAAAGGCGGTCATGTTATGTCAGCAATGTTTGCATTATCCTCACTGTCAGATGATGCTAACAAGGTGATGTGACATGTGTGTACCTTGCCAGCTCCTCATTTTCCTGCTGTCCTGGCATCTCAATCTGTCCGTTCTCAGCTCTCGTGTGTTTCTGAGCCCTCATCACTTCATCTTTTTATCTCCATTCCTGCATTCCTCATCTCCAGTGTTTCCTTTGTCTGTTAGACTACTTTATCTGTGTGTGTTGTGTAAACAGATGAAATATATTGCCCGGACAATCTGCAATTTACTGACACAGGTCAAACCATTCACCTCAGTCAGCTGAAATGTCTGAGTGGGGCAGCTCATTAACTTTAACTCTGTTACAGAAAAAGCCCTCTCTCAAATATCATACCATCATCATAACAGGAAGGCTATTAGTTTCATTATGTCCTACCATAAAAATTATTCCTCTTGCTGCCAGAGGGAGCTCCATAGCTTGTGCTTCACTTCCTTTTACAAGATGGAAAACTCATCATTGCATTTATTGGCTTTCAGGCCTAATTTATGCTCAATTTAGATTGCTCTTTTTCTGCACCCTTGGTGTTATATATCATGTAAAAATAGTGTTAAATAAACACATTGGGGATAAAAATGACTCAGGGGAAAAAAAACCACCAGATCGTGACTTTACTGCTCAAATTATTGATGCTGCTTTATGTGCTGTAAAATGTAGTCACTGTGTCAGTATCAAATGCTACATAACATGGAGCTGTTCCTCTGAATGTCGTGTAGGAGTCAAGACCTGTTCCCATAAAGCTTTAATGAGTGGAGCTCTGAGGTCACAAGTCAGGTCACATGATCATATAAATTTGAAAACGTGTCAAAGCATTTATTGGTCTTAAATAGTTACTTGAATACTTGAATGATAGGGCAGCTTTTGTTTTGTTATGGGGCTTTTCATAAGGAGGTTCAAGAAACATGCTCTATTAAACACTGTGGGTCACCTATCTCAGGCACCGAAGCTGATTTTAAATCTATTCCATGTGGTTTGTTGGTTGGTGTCTTTGCCTTCATTTATTTCACCTTGACAGTCACATTTGATTTGAAATCTAAAACAAAGTATATACTTGAAAAGCAAACAGAAACGGAAGAAAATCTAGAAAACTAAACAGAACAATGAAAGCATATATCAAAGTCAACCATCTTAGTTTAGCGTGTTAGCATGCTAACATTTGCTAATTATACACTAAACATAAAGTACAGCTAAGGCTGATGGGAATGTCATTAGTTTTGGAGTTATCTTACCAGGTTTTTGGTTTGATGGTGTGGATCAACTAGCGCTGCCATCCATGCAGCCAAACCGCAAGCATGGTCAAAATGTTGTAGGCTTAAGGGATTATAGAGCAGTAGTACCGTTTAGCTTCATTCCAAATTGCTATCACTGGGAGAGTCAATTGACATAGAAATGTATAGACAGGGGACATAAAATGTAAAGTCAACCAGCCTCTTTTTATGCTAACACTGATTTCATGCACCAGACTATCCAGGAGTGAAGGGAGTGTCAGCCAAAGAGGTTTTTACCAAAAACTCAGTATGAGGTAGAAAACAGTTTTATACTCTTGTCCTTCTGTGACCCATTCTCCACATGCACTGCTTCTGAATAGCACTCCAACTGAAAAATGTCCCACTGATGCAAGACACAAGTTTCAATGGTATGTTGTCACTGAACAACAGCATAACAGCATCATTTTCTATATGACTCAGCTTGATTTTGAAGCTGTATTGATCACTTTAAAGCATTCTCTAAAGATTTTAGTGATGTTTCATCTATGTGCAGCCACAGAGGGGTCTGTGTTTTTTGACATCTATGTTTCATCTTCCTGCATCTTTCTAACTTTATCCCTCCTGCTCTGCTCCTCTCATCTTCAGCTTACATTTCTGTATTTATTTCATGGCCTCTGCGCTTGTTGTCATTTCATCCGGTGACATTTTGCCAGTAACAGTGACTTTGAAGTGTCATAACTGTGACCTGCAGATGGGTTGAGGATGTCGTGAAAGACAGACAGCTGGAGAGCTGGAAATAGACAGGTAGCGTGCATAGAATGAAATGGCCAAAAAAAAACCAGGAGATCTGTTTACCTTCCTCTCTTCTCCTCTGCATAGCTGTGCAGGTAGGGGTGTGTCTATGTGTATGTGTGTTTCAGTGTGTCTGCCCCCTGGGATGTGTATGTCAAATGCATTTGACATGGAACACAATGAGTCTGACTTTCTGGTCAGAGTCAGTAGCATTCAATGTCCAACACACACACACACACTTGGCCGTTTGCGTATATCTGGGAGAACTAACTTGATTCTTTAACCATGAACCTAAGGACCACTTTGTTAACAACGGGAAGAATAATGCACATAAAGCGACTCCCACATGGCTACTTTATATCTTCCATAACAGTCTGGTCTGTGCACTTTTTGTTAAGAAACAGCATGTGGAAAAACACAGGGACATGAAGTAGCCAGCTGTTAAATTTGTTTAAGCAACTCAATTATGAAACATTTGCATTACTTCGGGCAGGTAAGCCCTATTTGCACAGGACTATTTTTACCTAGGATCCTCCTGTGAATTATAATAATTGCAGCAGCCATCCATGTTCTTAAACCCGTGCAAATCTTCCATGTGTGACATTTGTGGACAGCAGCTCGACCCAAAAGCAGACCTGGGTCCCACTCAGACAGGATTAAAATTCCAGTGGGGAATGAAATATTTGCCATGCTGCTTTAACTAAATTCATAACTGCAGGTGGCATTTTAGACTGCACCAAATTACAGGAGGCGCTTCATCGTATATTCTGCAGAAAAATCATTTGTCCCTCATCACCAGCTGAGCTGATTAAACTCAGTAAAAGGAAACTCAAGTCTCCACCTGCCCAGACTTAGAGACACTTGCTGTGTCCCAGTTCCATACTTTATAGTAGTACAAAGTATATACTATATACTAATTGTAATTTTTTCAGGTAGTAAACTTATTGGCATACTTAACTGTTTTACATTAACAAGAAAAGATACATGTATCAATGGATGTCAATCAAACTGTGACTTTGAAATGTCACTGCCAATTAAACATGACAAATAGACAGCAAAATGTTTCTCCAAAGATTTCATAGTTATTTTTTATTTGCTGACAAATTTCTAAAGCTGCTTCTCCACCATCCACAATCAGTTTTAATGTTTTCCTGCTGTGAGCAGCTCCATCACTTCAGATGTGCATTGCAGTGTGGGAGAAAAGTGTCTGTCAAAAATCAAGCATTTTTAGGATGCATACTGACTGTTTTAGTCACTTTGTCACATTTTGTGACTTTTCCAGATTACATACCCCAAACGTGCTCGGGACACGCTAACTTTAAAAGCCCTCTACATTTGTGGTTCACCCCCTCTGGTGTTTTCACTTATTTAACTGATTAGACCTCCTCTCAGTACTGTGAGAGAGTGTACAGACTGTGCTTGACTGACATTTTTTTCTCAACTACTAAGGTGAGACAGACTTAAAATCCTTTATCATTCTTATAGAATTACACATTTTAACATTATTTATCACCACTTGCAATTTTAAAATTACCCAGTGCCCCCTATAGATGTACATTCAATGAGCACTACAGATGAAATTGCTTTTCACTCCATTAACATTCAGATGTACATTTGGTCACAGCGAGGAGTTTCTGGGTTCGAATCCGGGCCAGGGCTTTTCTGTGTGGAGTTTACATGTTATCCCTGTGCTAGTATGGGTTCCTTCCAGGTACTCCAGCTTCCATGCAGATGCAGATTAGGTTAACTGGTGACTCTAAATTGTCCATAGGTGTTAATATGAGCATGAATGGTTGTTTGTCTCTATATTTCAGCACTGTGATAGACTGGCAACCTGTTCAGGGTCTACCCTGCCTCTCGCCCAAAGCAGGAGGTTAAATGGTATACATTATGGATAGATGAAGGAAAAAGAAATAAGAGTTTCTGGAGTAACGTTGTCTCAGCATACTGAAACACTACTTACACAGGTGTACACGCAGGTGGGGATTACAGCTGCAGTCAGGTGAAGCTCACTGAGGACATCTAGAGGACAGGTAGCAAAAGGCAGAAGGTGGAGTAGGAGTCATTGTGACACTGTCCATAAACATTATAGACGGTAAAGATTTCACTACAAATCACCTGGTGAAATATTACTCACTGCAATGTCAGTCTTCATACATGTTTTACATACCAGGGCAGAAATAAGATCAAGCCTCAAGACGACTCACCACCTCCGTGAACATTCATGGAAATGTTAATTAGAGGTCTTATTACTCAAATTACGACAGTAATTGATTCTATTTGAAATACGCTTCAAAAAGCTGCCGTAAGAAGGAACAGGCTGTGCTGTGAAGGACTCTAATTAGCCTGGTTTCTAGCCCACATCCAAGCAGAACCAAGCACGGTTAGCCAGGGCTATCTCATTATCCAGGTTATTAGACAGCTTTCCTTTAGCATTTTTTTTCTTAATGTTGTTGAGAAACAGGTTCTTTGCCTGCAAGGGGGTAACATTTCAGCAAATAAATAAATGAAATCTGTTACACTTTGACCACAAACACTTTGAAGTAGCCTAGACTCAGATGAGCCCCAAACGGCCTCGCCGCCGTTAATGATCTCATCACTTTTTCTTCTTTCCTTTCATAATGTTGACGATGTGAAGGGAAAGATCCTCTGGAGGAGATGTAATTAAATCCTAATGATAAAAGAAGCGCTCCACACAACATCTACCGTTCACATGAATCACATGATGCAATTATTAATAGAGTTTCTTTTTTAAATGTTAAATAGAATTAATTAAAACAGTGCTCAGGGCAAAGAGTTATGTTTTTGGTGAAAAGAATAATTAAAAACAAAAACAGAGCAATTTGCCCTTTCTCATGCATCACTGTGAGCAGCTCTTCCCCTCAAAATGACCCTAAACAGTCCCGGCTCCTGTTCTCCCTCATAAACGGACAAGTTACATAATTACAGCAAATATGAGTCATTTTAATCCCGTTCAGTATTTAGGCCAAACTATTAGGCTCTGGGGGGATTTGACTCATGTTTCTGCTGAAGAAGTTTTCTAGCCCTTTACTGGTTTAGGGTTTTAGTCGAGCAGAGTGGTTGTACAAGAGTGCTGAGGACGAAAGCAGACAGACACTGCCAGTGTGGACGGGAGACAGGGAAAGTTGGACTTGTTTTTGATAGAAGTTTGTCTCTGCTAAACCTCCGACTATGGAAGTGTTTTGCGGTGCGTGGGCACTTGACATTGAGAAAATGTATTGCACTTCAGGGTAGATTTGTACCTTGAAATTTGGAGGAAATTTTCGCCGAAAAGTTTACTCTGATATTCTTCAAATTCTTTCTTAAACTTCACTCTTCATGCTGCTCCGGTGCCGATCCAGAAGACTGTGAAGAGGGGAGCAAATAATCTGAAGTGTCATTAAGAAAGTTTGGCTGATTTAATTAGGTCTCATTTCCAGCAACAGGACTCTCATCAGTTGTCGAATAACTGTTTACACCGAAGTAATTGATGCTTGATGGGAAAGGGAAACTGTGTTCTCAGCAGAAAGAACCTCAACTACACTCATAGCCACAGTCTGAACACTGTGCAGCAGTGTATAATGTCTCGGCAGCGCTGACACTCACATTGGGGAGACAATAAAATTGAGCTTCTTCTTTTATTTGTTTTCTTGTGTGGTGAGTGTTTTTTTTTCCTTCCAAGTGATCAGAGTAAACGTGCTGCTTTTGTACACTGAAACCAGACAAGGAAAAAAAAAGAAAACAGATGTTTCCAAAGATTTTCCACCACACGGAGAAGTTGTAGAGAGATAAAACGGAATGCCTTTGAAAAACAGCTTGATAGAAAAACTGAAGGGAATGAAACTGGCAATAGCAATAAAACTAAAACCATTTCCATTATGTTTCTGAAAGTGTACCTCGTCACATATCGCCATCTGTCCTAGTTTAGCCAACGCTCAGAGGTCTCCAGACTCAGCCACTGCTCAACTACGACTTCTCCATCGCTTCCAAAATACATTTAAGTTGTTTTCTTCTCCTTGCTTTTAAAAATAGAGAGAATCTCAAACAGTTGGGTCATCCATTATTCAATAGCTACCTGTCTACTTTCACTTCTCACTCTGGTCATATTCAAGTTAAAAGGGATGGGACTTAAAAGAGGAGGGTTGGGGAGCTGGAATGTCAGGCATGAAAACTGGCAGAGGTAAGGGGAGAGATGAGGAACGAGAGAGTGTGAGGCAGATGGGACTGACAGACTGTGAGAATGACAGAGAGTGTGTGTGTGTGTGTGAGTGCGTGCGTGTGTGTGTGAAGGAGAGAGGTGTCGAATGTTACTAAGGCTGACCTGAGAGAGGTCAGTGTGATGACCTTCAGATCAGCCTGAAATTGTTGCTGTCCGCTCAGGATAACCAGCCGAGGGAAAATGAGAGAGATAGAGAGAGGATGCAGGACACGAGAGACAGATGACAGCAAGACATACCAAGAGAGTGAACAGGGGTGGATGTAATGCAGCGAGTAGTGATTCACCAACTGGCTTTCACAAGAATTTAATAATAATAGTAGACTGACATTAATGAAGATTTGATTGGCTGCAAATGTGTCCAGCCAGATACCCTGGGCTGGTTAAATATGCCGGTTGCTGCACTAACTGTCCACAAACTACAAGGTACAAGGGATGAAACAGGGAAGCAAAGTAAAGAGAAAAATCAATATTGAACTTTAGCTAACTAATTCCAAAAGTTAGCCCAAAGTGGCCATGCACAACAGCAGCAGAAGTTGTTTGGCCAGAGGTTCGCCACAAGTAAGTGAAGCACAGCTGAATGGTTTTAGCCTACAGCCGCTCTGTCTATGTCTCCACCTCTCCCTTTTTCTCAGCACATCACATTACAAGTTTACCCTGAAAAAGAACCCCAAACAGAGACAGAGTTACTGGGTCAACTCAACAAACTCAACGGTAATAAGTGTGCACATTTTAACAATTCTTAGTTCATCAGCAATGATCTATACTATAACTATAACTGTCTTAACCACTATACACAATCACCGTTTTCCGTTAATTTGATAAATCACAGATTAGACAGTTTAGTTTAATCTGCATACTAATAATAAACCTTTTCTAAAACAGCGTTGGAAATTTCGTATTCACAAAATTTGTCAAAAACGATTTTTCCAGCACCTCCTTTCTTTCCCTAGTTGTTTTTCTCTCCTTTGTTGTTGCACTAACTTCACTTTCTTTGACCTGGTGGTATGAAAGGGCACCCAGCCGCCGAATATGAATTCATCAGGGAAAAAAATGGAATGATTTGATCGTACTTTAAAGGCTATTATAGTATATTTCTGTGGTAATTATGGTGAACGTGGTGTAGTGGATGTTGCTTTTCTCCTCATCTTTTTAATGTAAGTAGGTCATCAGTACACAGAGCAACCCGTCCGCCATCATGACTTTCACCATTCATCACTATGTGAATTCTGTGTGAGACCAGATTTTGGTTTCTGTTTGGTCTTGTTTCTGCGCTCGCCCACACTGTCTCTTGTACGTTTGTTATTTTCTAACTCGTGTCAAGGCTTATTTGTGGGAGGATAAAGAGCTAGAGATCATGTCTCAACCATCCATCCATTTTCTACCGCTTAATCCATCAGGTTTGCGGGGGAGCTGGAGCCTATCCCAGCTGACTATGGGCGAGAGGCGGTCCATCGCAGGGCTGACAGACAAAGACAGACAACCACACACGCACACACTCACACCTATGGGCAATTTTAGAGTAGCCAATTAACCTAACCCATGCATGCAAACTCCACACAGAAGATTCCAGACCGGGGTTCGAAACTGGAACCCTCTTGCTGTGAGGCGACAGTGTTAACAGTGCCACTGCACCACCGTGCCGCCCATGTCTCAACCAAAATCTATTAAATCTGTGAAGAGGCGCGAGAACCTACAAACACACTGTGATAACTTTGCCTTGTAGTGTGCGCACAAAAATCTTGGACTCAACAATTTGTTCATTTGACAAGGGAACGTCAGTCACGGACACACACACACTGGGGCCTTGAGTTGTTCCATTGTTCCATTGTGTGTGTGTGTGATCTGTTGCCTACAAATACTGGTGATTTTAGCCACACTTTAAATTTGCCCTTTCATTTAGTTTGGTAAAATGCACCCGCACATTCACACAACCATTTCTTTGTGCCATGGCTCAAGTCCAACTTTAAAACACACAAAGTGAGCACAAACACAGGAGAACGTGCTTCTGATGTCAAGTCATGGTTTGCATTGTACAGGCATCAATAAGAGAAATCGATAGTGCCACAATGAAGCAGCTGTAAGAAAGGAGACTGTTTGAGGTTTGAGCCAGTTCTCAATTTCTGTCCTGCATCATCAGTAGCAGAAAACAGGATGTGTACGCAGTTTACTGTTGTTTAGAGCCTTAACGTAGCTTCAGCTAGGAGAGACTGTGAATCTCAGTAATGAGCATAGAAAAATAGCAAAAAGGTGATTTTTTTTTTCTGCAGACCAAACTGCCACCCAGTGTGGTACAGAGCCTCGTTGCTACTGTGCTGTTTGAGGTAGCATTGCATCATCTTAGGAGAAGGAGATGAGCTGTCTTAGAGAAACTTTTCAAGGATATGAGCTGCAGGTTTTCATTTTAATGTCACTGCCAGAGCGAGACAGGCTGAGTCACACAGTCTCCTCCATTTTCTTCTCTTTCTTCCCTCTTTCTTCCTTAGATTTGTTTCTCATTTCTAGCAGCTGAGTAAGGGCATGCCAAATGTGTGGTAAAGAAAGAAAGAGTGAGTGAGTGGGAGAGAGAGAGAGAGACAGAAAGAGAGAGTGTGGGGCAGGGAGAGGCTTTAGTCATACAGTCAGTGTGCCAAGAAATAATTAAAACAATCCTAAAAGATGCCAAGAGGAACAGGGAGAGAGGGGTGCTGTGCTGTGAAGCAGGAGCAAATTGCTTTTCTTCTTGTTAATTACAGGGTTATGGTTTTCAACTGATGCAAAGAGGCGCTATTTTGCACCTTAAATTGATAATAACTTTTGTTCTCTGTTGTGTTACTCAGGCTTGCTAATTTATGAAAATGATGTTATACTGCGTGCAGATGCACTCTTGTACGTACAGTAGCTGGTGTGCTGTCTCCGTGCAGTCATGTGTCAAAGGAGTGTCCTTGCATACTCCTCTCTGTTCCTGCCAGATATTGACAATGCAAGCCTTTTATTTTCATCGTTGATGTGCAGCCCGCCGTCTCTCTTCGTTTGCTCCACTGTTGCCGTTAAGTCGACACAGTGGGTCTTTGTTCAGCGTACTCAGCGGAGTGTCTGCAGTTGTCGAGTGGAGCTGGCAGAGAGCCTCATCTAGACTTTACCTGGCTCACAGCAAACAATAGTCAACGGGCTGAAAAAAGCAAAGAGAGCCTCTGAGGCTTTTCGAGGTTGTGTAAAAGGTAAACCAAACGTAGCCTGAATCCATATTCAGTCAAACTCACACAGGCGGTTTACTTAAGCCAGGATGGGACACTTGATCAGTAACTGTGAAGTATTGACAGGCAGAGCAAAGAGACTGTCCTCTGTGGTGTTGCCACCCATGGACACATGCAAAGAGGAGGACGTCAAATTGAAAAAAAAACTAATGGAAAAAAACAAATCTGAAGGGTCTTTTGTAATTCGCAGCATTCAGACATTATCATTTCCCTCTGTATCCACCTCCCTGTTGTGTCTTTTTCACCTTTATTCCTCACATAATTAACACCTGATGCGCTAGTTGCTTCTTGCATAACTTATCCCACAACACTGAAAGTACCTTAATTGAAACTCCCTCACACACTTCCTTTCAAGCCTTCTTTTACACCTTTTTCCAAGTTCACGCACTTTTCTCTCTGGTATGTACAAAAAGACAAACCCTGACTGGGTCTCTCTGACAGATGATTGATGCGACATGCGCCAGCGTTTGCTTTCCCCTTTCTCAGCGCTGTCACATTTATTTCCCCTGTATAGACCTGCTGCACTGTGCTGATACAGAGCAGAAATATGAACAGGTGTGACGTGGGTAATTTGTCCACATGGCCTGGAGCGGTGGTTGGTCAAAAGTGGGCAGCTCAGCTCAGTTTAAAGTTAAAATCCAGCCCAGAGTGTCTTTGTAGGAGACCCCAAAGGAGTCACTTATTTTTCAAGCGCAATGGCTTCAAAGCCAAAGTCTTTCTTCTTCTTCTCTCTCTTTCTCTCTGAGATAATAAGACAAAAAAATAATAAAAGAAAATTTTATTATTGCAGATCAAAAGCTCTCCAAATGTGTTTGACCTCTAATTTATAGTACAGTAAATGCCCCCCTTAAGCTAAGTGACGTGTTTAAAGTGCAGTTCTTGTTTCTATTCCTTCTTCCTTCTATTCCTATTCCTTTTATTCCTTTCCATGTTGTCAAGGCCCCATACTGACAGAGCAACTGTCTCCAGAGTCCTACAAAGAGTTGGATACCTGGTTCTTGGAGTACCTGGTACTTTCAGAAAAGATGAATTAGATGTAGGTCTGCAAGCAAAATAAACAGCAGCAAGTTTTTTTTTGTTTTTTTTTTAAAGTCTTTTTATATTCATCTTTACAAGCATAATTTTATTTTTCTTAATAGTCAGCAATTGTCTGGCTTCTTACATTTCCATATTTGCAGATTTGATTAAAATAAAAAGTTGGCCACTATACTTCCAATAAAAGCTCACTGTGAAAACTTGGAATCTTTTGAAACAGCTCACCACTGTGTCAACTGCTTTTTCTGTCCACTTGGTGTCATGGGAAACATCCCATTTACAAGTTCAACATATAGACTAACATAAACATTAATTTGGAATTATGTTTTGACTGCAAAGGAAATATAGGTCCAGTATGTCTGTGTTTGGTGCTGAGCTGGTAATGTACAGTGTTTTTTTTTGTTTGTTTGTTTTTTGTTTTTGTTTTTTTGAGAGCTTTGTCATTGAAAACAGCTGCCTGCTGCAGTCGAAAACGACACTGAGTGCACTGAGAGTGAACCAAAACAATAAAGTTGCAGACCATAAACCAAAACAATGAGCTGAAAGACTCTAAAACACTTCATAGAGCTGATGAGAACAGTAGGTGGGGTGATCTGTCTGTGGAGACACCACAAGCTGCACCTGTTACAAGTAGCCATGTGATCTTTTGTGAACATAAAAGTAGGGATAAAAAGTGCTGTACAAAGTTACTCATGCTGTGCAAGCCTTGAGTTTGTTTCGCTTTAGTAATTTTCATCATTTATTTATCATGGCCTATAGGAACTCTGAGTCTATTTGACTATAGGACCCACCCCACACATGTTTGCAAAGGCACCTCAAATAGCACCACCAGAGAAGAAGTAGAGTCGGGAGGAGGCAGGGGTGGAGATGGAGAGGGGAGAGAATTTGTTTTCATTACACACTTATTCACAGTTCCAGTGTCAAGCGTCCCTGTCTTATCTGCATCCTCTCCCTGCTCTGCCCCCTCCCTCTTTCTTTC
Source organism: Toxotes lorentzi (assembly GCA_037833715.1). Classification (NCBI taxonomy): domain Eukaryota; kingdom Metazoa; phylum Chordata; class Actinopteri; family Toxotidae; genus Toxotes; species Toxotes lorentzi. The sequence continues at coordinate 17,848 of JBBMJY010028658.1, forward strand.
CTCCGCCTCTTTTCCTTGCTAACTGCAGATTTGGATGAAGCCTACAGTTGTTACGGCCAAACACAAGTCGGCACAGACCCTGTACTTTTATTGCGCATCTCTTGATTGATGTCCTCATATCTATTGCTCACACATACTGAGCTGCTCTCAGATAGAAGCAGACTGTTAGCATTGGCGCTGTGCCGTAGCCTTTCTCTCAGTAAGTTAGACTCCAATCACTGGAAGATCTCGCTAGCAGAAGAGAGAGGAGGAAGTGATAGAAAGACAGATAAAGACGATAAAGATGGTAAGATAAAGTAAGAGCCAGCAGAGAGGACAGGAAGAACAAGAGAGAAAGTCAGAGAAACGGGAGGAAGAGAAGGGGGTAGTGAGAGAAATGTGTAATAGGTTTTCCTGTAATATGCTGTCACTGGCATCGAAGTGTATGAGTGTACACTTGTCCAAGTTGCAATGTGCTGCAGAAAACTGAAATTGGGAAACACTGACACTTAAACTAGCAAGGCTAAGCTTTTGTGTGGTGCTGGTGGTGTGTGTGTGTGTGTGTGTGTGTGTGTGTGTGTGTGTGTGTGTGTGTGTGTGTGTGTATCAGTAAAGGCGGGTATAAGTGGGAGAAAAAAGAGTTTGCATTGAAGTAAATGTTGCGTAAACTGAAATCAGTTTTATAATATCATTTCACAGGAGTACAAAATGGTCAGCTTATTGGGTGACCAAACAGAGCAGGGGTAGCACATGACCTACTGTCTTTATAGACACATAGAGCCATTTAAATATTCAAATTGGATGCTTTTCCCTTTACCTCAGATTGTACCAGTCATTATGCTATGAAGTCTTGTAGAAACACCTGGGAATAACATGCTGCTCCTGTGTTGTTTGACACTGATCTTTGTCTCATTATGCATCACTATCTTCTCTTTACCGTTGGGCATTTTAATCAGCCAAACAGTAGTCTGCCTCCCAGCTTTTCCAGTGCCCCTGCCTTGAATTCATTATGCACCTTTGAAGAACTTACAATCCCCTGAAAACGAAGTGACACCTGCAGCACCCTGATATACAGTAGGTGTGTGGGTAATAAGCTTTGTCACTAAAAGAAAGGATGGTTTTCACACAGTTTCATTTGATTATGGAACTAAGCCCAAAAGCAACGTAAAAATGAGTACACAAGGATTAAAACAGTAATGCAAACACATAAGAACTGGCAGATTCTTTGCATATATTTTACATTATTAAATCTCCCCGTGATCCCCCAAATAATCTCACAGCTCACTGGAGAGGGGGGGTCCAGACCCTGAGGTTGAGAGCCACTGCCTCACCGCTTCAAACCAATTTACCTCTTAAAAGTCAGTAAACGCATGACCTGACCAGTCATCTGGGATAGCTACGGCTGTTTTGTGAAACTTAATGATGCAAATTCGGAGAGAGGGAGGTGAGGGCATGAATATCCATCACGCTCCTGGAAACCCACAGAAGACTCAGCAGAAAAACAGGCTCAGCTTTAAGGGAGAGATGGATGAATTCAGCGTGTGCTTTGGGAGTTTCATGTGGACTCTAACGTGATCTGTAGCTCTGGATGTTAGACCCGGGAGCTGTGAACAATTGGTGCATGCATGTGAGCGCGAGTGTGTGACTCCCCCCTGTGCAATTCTGACTAAAAGAAGAAAAAGGGTAGAGTTGTGAAAGTTAAACAGTGAGAGAATGGGTGGTCTGTAATTATTTTTAAAACTCACAATTGTTTTTCTGTGTTCTCACTCACTAATGTGTCCTATACACAAAAGATATGTGGTGTTACTGTAATAAATAGTGTTATTTCACGCTTGTCACAATTCAGTAGCTGCCATCAGCATCAACAAATACGTTTCGACATTAATAGGCATTTGCTATAGAGTTCAGACAAAGTCTTCATATCTAAATGACGTATTCATATCTAAATGACGTCTTAAAGCTGCACTAATTTTTTTTGGAACATTTTTCCATCTTTCAGCTCATTGTTTTTGATTTTAAAGTTTTGTATCCAGATGCAGCAAGCAGCTGTTTTGAGGGGAAAAAAAGTTCTGATAAACCAACTGCACACTCCCTGTAAATCACTAAACACCACACTCAAAGTTAGCGACTTTTGTTGGTTGAACATATTAGAGCATTTAACAGCTAAAGAGCCAGGCATTGATGATGATGTCATCAGGGTTATCTCTGATGGGCTTGAGACTCTGGTCTTTGATAGAAAGCCAACGTTGCAATGTGAAGCTGTGGGAGATCACGCTACTTCCATCACTCATTCACACAACCTTTGCGTTTTAGCAAATCAGTACTATCATTATTCTATTGATGGTTCGTCCAAGTGTCTCTAATGCCTGAAAAGTTCCCTACTACATTTCATGTTGCTGTATGTTATATACGAACAAGCTTCTGCCTCAGAGATGTGCATTGTACAAGTCAGAAAGTACATTTTAAAATCCCAGTAGAGATCCACCTTCAGTAGCAGTGCATCCTCTTGATCCAGCAAACCTGCAGGGAACTGCACAATGACTGCACTATATTAGCACTACTTAGAAGAGGTACCAGCCAAATGTCTTAGTTAACTGAAAACAAACAGTAGCAATAATCAGTATTTATGCAAACACGCACACAATGTATACTAGCATTTTGCTCCCAATGTAACTGGATTACAAGTGGGCGGCAAGCCGTATTTCTCCCTCCTGCTCCCAAATCCCTTTGAGTTTTCTGAATGCACTGAGGAACAAGGCTCAGATCAGAGTTATAAAGAGCTCATCTGTCTCAACACATCCACAAGGGCGACAGCAAAGCGCTGCTCTCAGATAAGAACTTCTGAATTAGCTGTCAAAATAAATTATTTACATCCTCAGTATGTATTGGTGAAGACTCTCTCTTTTTAGTTTTAGTACACATCAGTTTGTGCCAGGTTTTTTTGTAGTCTCTGCATTAAATTGTTTCTGGTTTTCTGCACACTTTTCTTATCACAGGTTTGTCAAATTAGCAAGTGCCAGCCCTTCTCTTAAATTCCTGTGTTTTCAGCTTAAAAGCAAATAATTTCAAGTTTGACTCAGGATTTAAATACACTGAAAGGATGGCTTCTCAGAGAGCCATATGTAAAAGAATTTTTTTTAAAAACCCTCAAAGGTTACGTCTCTGCCCATGGATCGCCTCTAATGACACCTTGACAGTGAGACAGATGCACTACATTCCTGCCAGCCCTGGCCAGGCTCCTCTGTGTCCTCTTAGTGCTAAGAGCAATCCCTTACCAAAACATACACGCTTACCCACACACACACGCACACACAGCCCCTGACTGGGCTCTGATGCCAGCTATAGCAGCTCAGAGTAGTCCCTAAGGGCGCAACTCTGCAGTCCAGTGGAAAGAGTAATATAACAGCCTGCTTTCTCTAACATTGGGGTCACAGTGTGTGCCTCACGCCACGGCACTTTCTGCCACTCAAGCAAAAGTCTGGACAAATCACCTTGCTGTCGTGACAGTTATTTTACAGTGCAAGCAGAACAGAAGGGCCACTTTTGCATTAAGTTGTTTATTTTACTTTCTGCTCATTTCTGCGTGTGCGTGTTTGAAGTGGACAGTGCGTGTATTTGCAGCTGAATGAAGACATGTGCGGTCATTGTGTTTGTGTACTGTCTCATTTGTTGACTGATTTGTTTGGGCCTTCTCTGGTTTTGGAGATAAACACATAGAACCAGATATGAATATTCTTAATGGCCTTTTAATGTCTTTCTAATTTGCCCTTTAAAGAGCTCTAATGGACTGTCCCCATGTTTGCGCAGAGAGGAGGAACAGTGGATCTGACTCATTTAGTGGTAACCTTTGAGCCTGCACTAAAGCAGACAGAAGCATTGCACTTCTGCAGAACTTCTACTGAAGTAAGAAATATTATAACCTCATATTTACTCGACAGTCTGCGTAGCTCCATTGTATTGTGCAGGGTTTGAAATTTAGAGCAAATCTGTATGTTTATGTGGAATGAAAATGAACAATTAATGGAAGAGGCCAGAAATTAATACACACCAGTTGGGATTTGTAGGAAACGTAATTGCAACCAGGTTACATTTTCTACTAATGTAATGAGGGTATGTTGTTAATTTCTATATTTGGTAGGTAACATATCAGTAAACTGTTCACAGAAAACATATTTGATTTCCACCAAAATATCCAGTCCTGCTGTACAAAACCCACTTGTGACTACAGCATTATTAAAGCACCTGGTGACTCTGTTGCCATTCATAACTATAGCACTTCATTTGTTCAAAAACATTGCTGACTCTGAACATAATCAAGCCAGCATGTCCTACTAAATGTATTTGCTGTTGCAGTTTAGTTGAACATAATATCTGGGAGGCAGGGTTGGCTGAGGAGTACAATTTAGTTGAAAAATAATCATGTCTTTTGCCTCTGGTGGACACGAAATGTAATGGAGACACTGACAAATGTCAAAAGCATTGTTGCCATTTTTGTGCTGCAATTTCCTGTCGCTTATCAGCTTACACTTTGCCAATAAAATTGGCCAATAATATTGGTCACGCTGTTACATTGGTCAGTATCTTTGAGATGCATACAGTGTACAAATATTAGTTGTCCTGACATGTTTGACATCAAATGCCCTAAAAAAATGTGTGTGTGTTTCTCTGATGACGAAAGAGTGAGTGATGTAACACAGAGATCACAGTGTGTGTCTGATAGTGTAGTCAGTGATGGGAGCCGTGAAACACAGGGAGGTTAATAACCTGTGAGTGTAATGGTCGTAAGAATTGTATGATTGTAATGGTCATAAACCTGCTATAAATAGTGATAAAATGCTGTAATTCATTGCCATCCATGGTAGCAAAATTCATGGTTATAACAAACTTATTTTATTTTAATTTCCTGTTAAAATGTTGCTAATTCATTGTTCTATTAAAAAAAGGGGATTTGAAAGACTTAAAAATGTACTTTGATTTGCAGATTGGGATTATTGTGATCTATTGCTCTGTGTTTGATTGCTGAGGTCTCACTCGGCCAGTAGAGGGGGGATGCGCAGCTCACACTCATTCAGTACTGGTGTGTGATACTGCATATTTTGGTATGATCCAATACCAAGTAAATACGGGCCAGTATCACCGATACCGATAATTTTCCGATAATTATAATAATAAATAAGGTGGATGCGTCATTGGATTGCTAAATCTCAATTGATTTTCATGACCTCAAGTGTTTATCATGTGACTCATGTGACGGTGCAACATCTAAACACAAGAGGGGGAGCAAAGTGTGCCTGCTCTGCGCTGACACAGGAGTGGCGAGTCTGGTGACCTGGCTGTTTCCTCTTTGCCGAAACCGCAGCATTGCAAACAAGAGTGGAACTTAAAGTAAAGAATCGATCTCACCAGGCTAGTATCGATCCGACACCGATACCGACTTGGTAGTAATACTTGGTAGTTCAACACAGAACGACTGAAACTGCATCGCGCCTGTGTGGTTCTTATTATTTTCCCCTTTAACAGGTAAGAGTGAAGTTTTTAAGCATGTGTAATGATGTATATACGTTGTAAGGAAGCGGTAGGAAGTCATATATAATATATAAGGCTCTATAACGTTTTATGTATATTTTGCCGGCTAAATGCTACATGTAAATTGTTGTGTTAGCCTGTTTGCTAGCAACGTCGGTGCGGACCGCGGCAAAATCGCAGTAGTGATGTGATATACGCATTATATATCGATGTCTTGAAATTTTGAAATTAAGTGTTATTATTTTTCACAGTTCTGTAAGTATGTTAAAAGGATGTTTTGTGGAAAATTCAGTTCAACACAGATTGACTGAAACTGCATCGCGTCTGTGTGGTTCTTATTATTTTCCCCTCTTACAGGGGCACAACATTTGGCGGCACCAATGGGATAGTGTGCAGCGTGGTTCAGCATCTATGAGAGATGTCCTTGGCCATCACACATCCTTTTTCAAGAACCCAGACCATCAAGAGCAGGTGGTGAATCGGCTGCAGTGTGATCACGACTGTCGAAGGGAAGCTTGTATGTGATCTGAGGTATTTCCACATACCAGGAGAACTACTACTGCCACCCAGAGACTCAAAGTACCACCTCACCGCCATATCCACATTCTGCTAGAAGGATGGAATCAACAGAGTTGGAGAAACTACAATTTGGAGTTATAAGAGACTTGTGTGTACTGCCCAGAGAAAGTTTGGTGGAGCTGTGCGACTATCTGATCATCGCCGGAGTAGAGGTAGAGCATGTCACTGGCAAGAATCGAACAGCTCTCGTCACACTAATTTCGAACCACATACAGAGGGAAGAGCTAGAAGAGCTTGAGGATAAAGGTATGGCTGACTTGCTCCACCTTAAAGACAAAATCTCTGAGCTTCAGGCAGCTTGTAAAGCAGGCATAACAAAACAAGCACATGAGCATCAGCAAAAACAAAATGAGGAGGAGGAAAGGATCGTGAAGGAAACTGAGGCGTTACAACTCCGGTTGGCAAATACAAAGAAACAGAATGAGAATGACAAGCGGGAGGAAAGTGAATTGAAAACTGTAGTTTCCATCTGGCAGTCACCACAAAGTGCAGCTCACAGTCCTGCACTTTACCCATGGCATAAGGACTTTAAGATTGCTTTCCAGATTGGTGAACCCGGTCAAAAAGACAAATTGACCTTTTCAAGTTTAGCACGTCAAATCGAACATGGATTAAGTAAGGGTGTGGCAGAACTAGACATTGTAGATGCAGTGATCAGCAATGCAATGCAGAGGAGCAATATCCCCTGGCATGCAACTTCGTAGCTATTTAGAGAGGAAAGCCAACTTGACCTTGCCCACATTAAGTAAAAATTCTCCGTTCCCACTACCAAGAAAAAAGTGCAACTGATCTCTGTAAGCAGGTGACTTCAGAGGTGCAGGGTGTCAAAGAAACCCTACAGAACTACCTTATTCGCCTTTGACCTGAGACAAAAAATCTTGTTTTCTTCGCAGGAATTTGAGTCAGGTCTCCAATACGACCCTGGGTTGGTGCAAAAGATGTTTCTTCACACTGTGTTAACCGGTCTGCAGAGTGACAACATTAAGCGAGATCTTCAGCCTTACTTGAAATGGCTCTGCTGAAAGATCTTAGAGCTGAAGTTTCCCAAATTAGGGAGTCCATGCAACAGCCCAAGAAGGCACACAGACAGCCGCCACCAGTAGGGGGGGGCTGATGGTGTATCAGGTCTGCAGTTCTCTGGTCAGCAGATGCAGGACCTGTCACAGGGATATTGGTTCCCTCCAGGCCCCAGACACCGAGGGGGGACCGCTCAGTATCAGCAGAGATTTGCCACACAGCGACGCTTCCCTTCATCAAACAGTGGACGAATGAGAAAATGTTTTGGTTGTCAACAGAGTGGAGCTGAGGATTACTGCACACACTGTTACAGGTGTGGCAGCAGCAAGCACTTCCTTGCTGGCTGTTGAGCAAGGGGACAGAGGCAGTTAGGGTAAGAGCCTTTAAACGGGGCGAGGTCGCTCGCGTGGGACCCAGCAATGTGCTCATTGTGGACAACAGGGAGAGGGGATAGTACTACAGCAGTGTGCATCCTGCAAGAAAGTGCTTTACTGTTCCAGGCCATGTCAGGTAGATAATTGGGCTGAACACAAAAAAATATGTGAACCACCCTCATGTATGACCACGAACACTGCCTCAAAAAGTGAAAAGCAGACTAGAAGAGCTCCATTGATAGGGGAAAAGCACATTGTTGACTGCTTCATTCAAGGTCAAAGGTTTCAGGCTTTGTGGGACTCAGGCTCCCAGGTGACAATAATTGATGAACTATGGAAAGAAACAAACCTGCCTGATGTGAGATTAAGAGGCATTTCAGAAATTATGGACATAACACAAGTTCTAGACTTCCAGGCAGCAAATGGGGAGAGCATGCCATATTCAGGTTGGGTTGAGGTAACTTTCAGGTTAGGAGCTGCATCTAACATAGAAGTTATTGTCCCCATACTTGTGATGAAGGGTGGTAAGCATGCTCAACCTATCATTGGTTCCAATGTAATTGGGATAATCATAGAGAGTGACTTGAAACAATCCACCACTATTGACAGGGAGCAGCTAAGTAAAACAGTAAGGGCAGCATTTCCAGGCCAAGCAAAAGCTTTTGTAGAACATGTAGCTGCTGTGTAGAACAAGGCAGTATCAAGTGAGCAAATGAGTATGTAGTTAAGACAAAAAAAGAGAGGATCAACATACCCAAACACATGTCAGTCAAAATTGAGTGCTATGTAGACATGGATGCACCATATGAAGATAGTACACTGATCTTTGAGCCTGATGTGAATCCCCGCTGGACAGAGGGACTGGAACTGTGTGACACACTTGTAAAAGTAACTAAATGCCGAAAAAAAAAACCTCTATCATTGTAAGTGTGCAAGACCCTACAGATCATGACATCGTGTTAGCAGGCAGAACTGCAATTGGGACTGTCCAGCATGTCCAGGCAGTCTACCCTGCCTCCATATTAGAGGAGTCCCACCCTCCACCTGCAGCTACAACGAACCACGTCAAAGCTGAAAAGGATCAACCCACTGGTGATGTTTGGGATCCGCCTGTGAACCTGAGTCACCTCTGTGAGTCGGAACGAGAGATAGTCTGTAAGGTGCTAAGAGAGGAGTGTGCGCCTTTCTCAAGAACAGATGATGATATCCATTTTATAGAAAATCTGCAACTCAAAATATCCTTGAAAGACACTGAGCCTTTAGCAAAAATGTTTCTCTCTGTGCCTAAGCCACTCTTCCAGGAAATTAAAGACTATTTGAATGACCTCATTGCTCAGGGTTGGGTAGAGAAGTCTAACTCACCATACGCGTCACCAGTTGTGTGTTAGAAAAAAAGATGGGAGTCTTCGACTGTGTATTGATTTCCGAGATGTGAACAGAAAGACTCTCTCTGACCGCCAGCCTAACACCAGGGTGCAAGACATATTGGATGGCCTAGGAGGGAAAACATGGTTCTCCCTCTTGGATCAAGGGCAAGCATACCACGAGGGCTTCATGGCAAAGGAGAGCAGACCCATGACCGCTTTTGTGACACCATTGGGGTCTCTGTGAATGGATCAGAATCCCCTTCGGCCTGATGAACGCTCCAGCTGCCTTTCAGCGCTGTATGGAAGAATGTCTGGAAGGGTTGAGGGATGACATCTGTATTCCATATTTAGATGACACCCCAGTTTTCAGTAGAATCTTCGAGGACCATCTTGAGCACGTGCAAACAGTGCTGCAGCGGCTACGGCAGCACGGAATAAAGCTGAAACCCAGTAAGTGTGAAGTGTTCAAGCTTGAGGTTCGCTACTTGGGATGTATCGTGTCAGCTCAGGGCAGTAAAATGGACCCTGCTGATTCTGTGGCAGTGAGGGCGTTGAAGGAGGAGAGGCCACGGACTGTGGGAGAGCTGAGAGCAGTCATGGGGCTACTGAGTTATTATCGACAGTACATTAGGGACTTCTTTTTGCCCTGACAGAATCAGATCCTGGATCAGATACACAAAAGGACAGTAACACAAGGACAAGGAGGGTGAAAGGAAAGTACAAAGAGGCACCTTCACACAAGCTGATTACATGGACTGATGAACACCAACAAATATTGGAGACACTGATTGACTGTCTGATTGAGCCACCAATACTTGGGTTTCCAGACTTCAACAAATCGTTCATTCTACACACAGATGCTTCACACCAGGGTCTAGACGCAGTGCTATATCAAGAACAGGAGGGAAAACTACGTGTAATAGCCTATGCATCCCGCACACTGACCAAAGTAGAAAAAACTATCATCTTCACTCTGGGAAGCTTGAGTTTTTAGCATTGAAGTGGGCTGTTAAAGAGCAATTTCGAGACTACGTGATTGGTTCATCATGCATTGTATATACACACAACAACCCACTGACGTATGTGTTGTCAACCGCCAAGCTCAATGCAACAGGGCATAGGTGGGTTGCGGAGTTAGCAGACTTTGACCTTACTATAAAATACCGCCCCGGTAAAGAGAACTGTGATGCTGATGGTCTTTCAAGAATGACCTGTGACATAGAGACGATGATAGAAGAATGCACAGAGGAAATGTCTTCTCCTTCCGTACAAGCAACAGTACAGGCTGCTGAAATTAATGTGTTACACACAATATGGTCTGTGATGACTGTTGAATGTGCAGAGACAAATAAGGACATGCCTATGCCTTTTTCAGCAGCAGCTATTTGTGAAGATGATCAAAATATTGGCCCACTCATCACCTGCAAGCAGTTAAATGAAAGGTCTGTGGGACAATGGTTAAAATCATTCAGTGCAAAAAGTGTCTTCTCTGTGACTGGGATAAACTCAGCTTTGATGAAAATGGAATACTTTGCCAAAAGACTGTAACTAGATCGCAACTTGTTCTGCCTGAAGAATATTCAATGACTATGCACTGAAGTTTGGTTTCCCCTTGAGGATTCACCACGACCAGGGGGGTGAATTTGAAAACCAATTGTTCACACAGCTGAAGAAGAACTGTGGAGTGATGGGCTCAAGAGCAACGCCATACCACCCACAAGGCAATGGGCAGGTTGAGCGAATGAACAGAACATTACTACAAATGCTGAGGACGCTCACTGAGAGGCAGAAGTCAGACTGGCGTGAGTCACTGCCCAAACTCATTTATGCATACAACAGCACTCGTAGTGAAGTCACTGGTTTCTCGCCCTTCTTCCTCCTCTTTGGGAGATTCAATTTAAATTTTTTTAATTTTATTTATATAGCGCCTTCCACAATCAAAATTGTCTCAAAGCGCTTCAAAGAGACCCAGAGCCTGACCCCAGAGCAAGCACTTAGGGCGGCAATGGCAAGGAAAAACTCCCTTTTAACAGGAAGAAACCTTGAGCAGAACCTGGCTCATATGGGGGACCCTCCTGCCGAG
>JBBMJY010028659.1:0-27066 GCA_037833715.1 Toxotes lorentzi
TGTGTGTGTGTGTGTGTGTGTGTGTGTGTGTGTGTGTGTGTGTGTGTGTGTGTGTGTGTGTGTGTGTGTGTGTATGGATGGCATGCCGTATTCTACCCACAGGGTAAAACCCTGCCCATACATCCATCTCATCCCATCCCATCACCTTCCATCCACCAGTTCATCTGCCTTGCTGAAGCAGCCAATTTCTCCGGGACCTGAAAGGGCAACGTGGCTCTTGTTAGATTTTCTCTACCAAAGCAGCTCCCTGCCCTTCATGCCTCAGCTGCAGCAGCACACTGTTAACTACATGATTAATGGTCTCCATTAATGTGCTTATACACCTCTTCTGCAGCCAATAATCTATAATCCATAAACTGCTTCATTAGTTGACTGATTGACGCACAATGATGAGATTTTAATGCTGATTGCGCAACAACTACTGTGCTTCTTTAGTCTCAGAGGAGGTGAGAAGATTTTACCAAGATTAGGATTCACGAAGTAGAGGATTATTCTAAAACGTTGTGTTTGGTCTTTTAAAGGAAAATGGTGGTGTCCTTTAAGGCTGCCCCTCTCATTTTTGAGTCACTAGTTTGATTAAGAAGCTTTATCGAATTTATCTTGGGCTCAGTAAGAAAAACAGCCAAACATTATGGGCTATGGCCTCAGTGTGGACATAATCAGAGAGTGATTTTATCTTCTCAATTGTTTATTGAAAGGATTTCTAGTTGCCTAGATGTGAATATATTCTTTTCTTTCCGTTTTCACAGGTGGTGTGCATCTTGTTTTGTTTTAAAGTGCATGGTTTAAAGTTTTTTTAGTTTTTTTCAGTTCATTAAAAATGCTCAGAATAGGTTTGAACCAAAACAAAACGAATAAACATCAAAACTTCCAGTGACAGAATAATGAAAATGATCATATAAAGTCATTTTTTAAAAAGACATCTGGAGACATTTGGATCACTCTAAAAAAAAAAAACCACAACAAAACCACACATATTCCACTATCAAACAAATGTACAGTGTAAAGAAAACTGACTAAGCACTGGGGTCTGACTAAAACTTACACCCGCGACTTCCTGAAGGCAGCTTTCACTTCCTCCTCTCTGAGACTAAATGACACAAATTCCTCAGCAGCAGCTGGCCACTCATCTTCAGTATGAATGTGTGCTCGCATACCATGATGCTAATGCTAAACAACTGATTCATTTTGCTTTTAATATGAAGGTTATTGTCACTCACAGGAGCTGAGAGAGAATGAGGAGAGATCAACAGGGTCAGTTCGGTAAAACTTTTAGCCGACGCCTCTCCCTCTCTCTCTCCTCTTGTTGAGGGGAATAATCTGTCTTTAAGCACTTTTACACTGAAGCGAGCATTTTAATATGCCTTTGCCTTAACTGAATGAGCCTTGAATTAATTGAATGGAACTGATTGCTGATTTGCTGATATTTGTTTGATGAAAAACATTTTAATTGCTTTATTGGCGCATGCAAATGACCCTGACTGGCTTTGTATGCTGCCATCTTCTACCCCTCTCTCTGTCTCTCTCTTTCTCTCTGTCTCTCTCTCTGGCTCTTTCTATTCACCCATCCCTCCATCTCTCTGACCTTCCTTGTGCATGTGTATCTGTCCAGGTGAAAACAGCTGTGGAGGGGTTAATGACGTCGGAGAGGGAACGGGTGGGTAACTAACTTTTTCATCCACCAGCCTGAGTACCGAGCCTGGGACAGAACGCGTAGCTGTAGTTTCAGGCCGCCACTGGTGGATCCATTAACTATCCCCCTGAGTAAAGCTGATCGCTTCCAGAAGCAGTGGAGCAGGAAATTAAACTCATGTCATGCAAAGGCTTGACTCATGTTCACGTGCTGGCCAGAACACATCTGCCCAAAGGGAGATAAACACTGAGGTTTGACCGCACTGTTTCAGCTAACAGTTAATAATACTGCCTTACAGTGTGTTCACAATGTAATCAGCTGAGTGTAAATGGGCTGCTATTTTGAGCACCTCATCAGAGTGGGTAATTCTGGGAAATGTAGTGCTTTGCATTCTGAAAACAGCTTTGCTCGCTGTCAATCATTTGTTGATGACGCAGCCGATGGAAGCCTCTCGCTCCCTGCGTCTCAGGGATTCCATTCAGGCGCAGTCAGTCGATGATTGACAGTCGAGTTTCAGGCTTTATCCAAATGCATGGTACTTCAGAGCGACACCACCTTCTTGAAACATGCTATATATTCCGTCCAGCCATCGGACAGCTGCGGTTAATCACGCTCTCTTCCTCCAATCAAAGCTGCTGAAACCTGGCGCATGTTTTCAAGCCCTGCCTCTACTAAGTGCTTTTAACCAGTGAGGGTCGGAGAGGGAGGGAGGGGGCCAACGGAAACAATAAAAGTGATACCCAAACACAAAACCTACTGAATTTGTCACTTTCCAGTGTTTTGGCTTGTCCATCACCTTCTAATTTTTGCCCTTTAATATGATGAATTTTGCTACTAACAACATTCAACCTGCCACACACAGTAATTCGCATGAAATGGAAATGAACCGGAATAAAAGTCTTTTATTTAATGGCATGAATGGAGGCGACAGACAATCACCCAATGCAAAAGACATTCATAAAAATGCATTTACCTCAGAATTTACTGCCTGATTTATCATGCCTTTGTACGAGGCATTCAATTTTTATTTCCTCCTGTGATTGTAAATCCTCTCTTGTGGGTTTTATAAGAGAAAGTATGCAAGTACCTGTAAATTTTATTTGGGCCAGGTTTGCAAGTATTTAGGTGTATGTAGTTAGTTAACACAGTTGTGTGTCCAAGTGTACATGTGTGTTAAAGTGTCTGAAGTGTGATTGCTAACCTGTATATGACTGATACCAGGTCAAGTGCTACCTTGCACCATACCTGGTGAGGATGGAGACCCCGGTCCGCCCGGTTTACGTGGACGACCAGGTAAAATTCAACAGAGGATTTACAGTTTGTGCATATTAAATATGATTTAATACATTTCTTAAACATATTTTATTTTTTCTTCAGGCTCTTACTCCTCATGCTAAACTATACAATTCTTCTTCTACTTCTTATAAACAAATCAGAAAAATAAAACACATCACTTCCTGTGCACCAGAGGATTATTAGACCAACAAAAACAACTTGTAGGTTCAGTTAATATTGTATGGCCGAACAAATCAGACATTAATTTATGTGAAATTAAAAAAAAAAAAAAACACAACTCATAATTAAAGTCACACCTGTCTTCACCTGCCAGGCCCTAAAGGCCAGCCAGGTTTTCCAGGCACCCCAGGACGTCCTGGGTTTGACGGCGCCAAAGGAGAGAGAGGAGATCCCGGTTTTGGAGGCCAACCTGGACCACAAGGTAAACCTGCTTGTCTCTGTACTGTTTCTTATGCAGAGTAGAATCCAGATCAGGACGTCCTGTGATGAACAGTAACTGACTGTAGATTAGAGCTATGGTCTGCTTGAAGCCTTCTTTATGGTGGCATTAGTATTCTCTGAAATGGACTTTAGAGTCATTTCCTCGAGATCTGTTCCTGGTGATTCAGAATCCTGCTCACAGTGATTCTGAGTGAAAAGGATATTAACAACACATGAGTAATCCGGCTGGAAAGATCAAATTTCCATTAATTTCCAAGCACAAGGTCTCCAGTGGTTTTTCCTCTGCACACACTCTGAGACCAAGTGCAAACAGATGTACGTGGTTATTCCCACGTTTTGGTGGAGTAAAAAGTAGCACGCCTTTTGGCCCACTCTCTCTCTGTCCATTTTACAGAGGGTTTATTTCTGATTTATTAAGTTTAAGTTTAGGTTTATTAAATTTATTACTTTATTGATCCCTCAAGCTGGGGTAATGTATCTCTGCATTTTACCCACACCAAGTAAACAAAACACGCTGGGAGTGGGGGCTGCCTAGGAAGGCGCTCCTGCCATGGTTACAGAGGCAGGGGGGTGCGTCTTCTTCACCACCACCCATATCCATTTACGTGTCATTAATCAAAACTTTACTGACATTACATTCACCATACTTGGCAAATAAAATGCCTCAGACTTCAGTCCATACCAGGCCTTCTTAATCACCTGCACCGTTTCCTCCACCCTTTCACCCTGCAGGTTTCTCTGGACCCAGAGGGGATCCTGGAATTCCAGGTATCCCAGGACAGGGCGTTGATGGAGCCAGAGGGAAGGATGGTGTTCCAGGGCGTCCTGGAGCCAAAGGCCAGCCTGGAGAGGTATTGGGAGCCACGCCTGGTTCTCCAGGACAGGACGGTTTCCCAGGAATTTCTGGAGACAAAGGCCAGCGTGGGACAGCAGGAGGACCTGGATCACCTGGTGGGTCTGAAATAGAACTACGAACATTGTTACATTCTTAAAACAGGAGTTAACTGTCATGAGGTAGGATTCACTGATTTCAGGGAATCAGATTCAGCCAGGTATACCTAATAAACTGGAGTATAAGTAGCTGTATTAGCAGTAGTATTATACTAGTGGTAGCAGAACAGCAGAACAGAACAGCGGTAATAGAAGTAAAAAAAATGTTTTCCTTGCTCTGTCAGGTTTTGACGGACGTCCCGGTGTTCCTGGACTAAAGGGAGAGCGCGGAGTCGACGGTCTTCCTGGTTTTCCTGGCCTTCCTGGATTTCCAGGTGAGCTGTCGGGTGGCATTCCCGGCCGGCCTGGAGCTCCTGGCAGCAAGGGACTGAGCGGTCCACCAGGTGAGGGAAAAGATTCAGCAACCGTGTCCACGTTTCACCACATGGCTAACCAGACTTCTGTTTAATTTTGTAGTATTTTATTATATTTTATCATCCCTGTCTTTTTTCTTTGTATTTCTCTCCTTCTTCTCGTGTTTTGTATTTCTCCCTTTCCTGTGTTTCCTCCTTCTTTTTTATCCTCTTCCCTCCATACCATCATCACCACCTCCATCCATCCTCTCATCCCTCCATCCTTTTGTTTTTGGTGTTGGGTCATTCGTTATAGGCTGCCAAGGTGAGACACCCTCTCCCCCATCCATTCATCCATCCATCATCCAACCATTCTGCCATTCACTTCCATCCTTTGCTTCCATCCCTCCATCCTCCTGCTATTCATGCGTTTGACCAAACGCTATAACTGCTACCTCCCTCGAAGTGTCTGCCTACTCTCCATTTCTCATCTGTACAGCAAATCAAATGTCCATCTTCATAATTCAGTCGATCTTGGAGTCAGTGTTGGGGTGTGAAACAAGTGAAAGAATCTACCGATGTTTTGACAGAGTTCCTTTCTTGTTTTTAATGCAAATTCAGAATTTTCCTGGATTCATAAGTAATCAAATGCTTGTCTGGAAACAAGGAGAGTTTCCTTCATTAAAGAGCAACTAAACAGCTCTGGAAAATTCTGTCTTTGTTGACCTGCAGTGGTTTTACTACTTCAGAAACTTTCATCCAGAGAAGGCGGTGAAACACTACTTTTAATCCTGGAGTTAAGTTACTCTGTAGGGGACAGTAGCGGTGGTTTTACATATTTTATTTTATTTATTATTTAATTTTTATTTAACAAAAAATCACACTTTTTGTATAAGTAATCATTTTCTAATGATTTTCTTCCTTCCAGTCCACCGTTTGAAAATAGACTTGCACAGACTTTGAACATACTTGAGATAATTCAGCATTGTGAGTGACTTTTTAGTCTTTTTTGTTTGCCACTGTGTAACTGTGCAGTTCCGAGCAGAGACTATTTTAAAAACCTTTTCAATGGTGCATTTAATCGTTCGTGGTGTTAATGGTGTTAATTGCTTATTTTCTAACAATATGGCATTTGAATGCAATTCTTTTTGGTTGCTGACTCTTAAATCTTTGGTGTTTGCACTTATTTGAATAAACCAACAAGAAATAGCTTTAACAATAGTCCCTGCTTGCAACTGCATCACAATAACACAGGTTCATATTTTTTGACCCATAATGAATTAAAATTCATGAATATATGGTCATCGATCATCTTTCATCATATCGTTGTGTAATTTAGGATTAGCTTCAGGAAAATTCTTAAAACGCATAAAACTATGGAACTGGAAGGAAATGACTTTATCACACCCCAGTCAAAGACTCACTCAGTTTCTTTTAACAGTCAACGTGTCTTTTAAGATGGACATTTTAGTTGTGAGAGATTCAGAAAGCAAAGCATTTTCACACGAAATGTAACTACCAATGTTTGGGTTTTGTTTTTGGAGCCAGAACTAACCCTCGTAGTTCAATTCTATATTAGCATCTAATCTGTGCCAGATGTGTTTATTGTCTTAACTGCAATAAGTTTGTGTGAGAACCAAAGTTTTTTTGGTGCAAGTGCTATTTAACATTGTTGCTCCTGCATCAAGTCTAGAGGCTTTTTTACATTCTTAAAAAGGGCTTTTCATTTTCAGCACATCCCTGCATTGTCCTAGATTAGTGACAAATTAGTGAACCGATGAAAACAGATGTATTGAAAATGGGCTTTCTTTTGAGAATGTAAACTAGAAGCGGTTCGTATGCTATCCTGTAGGACAAACACACTTTAGGCGTTTAAATCTGACTAATTCAGTCTGCAATTGCACTTGAGTTTCTTATATGTTGCAGTGAAACTGAACATAATTACAGATTCGATCTAAACAATGTTTAAACATTTAAAATCCCAGCCTCTGAAATCAGCCACATCATGCTGTGTAATGTTCAAAGTGCAATTGCAGCCTAACCAAGGTAATAAACAATGTAATGGAATGTGTGTTTACATTGTTGTCTGCTTTTTGCAATTGTGTGTGCGTGCCGGTGTGTGTAATCAGAGAAGAAATGATTGTGAAATTTCTCTTGTTTAATGTTAATGAATAAACTTAATGGAGGTAAGTTCATTTATTTAAAAAAAAAAGAGGTAAGTTTATTTTTGTTATCCAATATTTACTTTTCATTATATGCTGTGCATCTGAATAAGTGAAGTTAATATTCATATTATTACATTTTAATGTTAATACTGGTTAGTATTAACTTACTACCACAACCTTTTTCCATTGTTCCATCTGAAACGTAGATTATGACCAGTGCCTGTCTAAGTCTCCAGTCTCACCATCCATCTTCCATCACCATCCGTCCACCCACAGGTTTCCCCGGTCGGAAGGGAGACAGAGGAGACCCAGGATTCCCAGGGCCTGCTGGGATGAAGGGAACACCAGGACTGCCTGGCACCCCTGGGTCACCAGGGCCAAGGGGACCCCCAGGTCCTCCAGGACCAGGAACTAGAGAGGGAGTCCCAGGAATACCAGGAAGGAAGGGTAAGCTGGAGCTCAATGGTTCCTTACGTCTCTAAATAATAACTCCTCATAGTGACACAGGATTCTCATGTGAAATATCTGTGTCTCTCCACAGGTGAGAAAGGTTTTTCAGGGCTGATGGGTTTCCCTGGACTACCAGGGCGTCCTGGTAGTCCCGGATTTCCTGGAGGAAAAGGACTGCCTGGAGGGCTTGGAAGAGACGGATTTCCCGGTGGACCTGGATACACCGGACAGAAAGGTAAAGTGTCCAGAACAAGAATCAGTACCTGGGCTGCTATCACAGAGTGGGCAGTTCAGAATTACTGTTTGCAGCTGCTGCCTTTGGATGTCGCCAGGATACATTTAGACACAGAAGAATACCAGTCGAGTAGAGTCACACTCAAGTCCATGTGCTTTTACTCACGTAGGCGAGAGAGGTTACCCTGGTCCTCCCGGCTTGCCCTCTCCTCCTCTTCCATTAGACTTAATAGAGAAAGGAGACCCTGGAATCCCCGGAGACGTTGGCTTTTCTGGCTTCCCTGGACCCAGAGGTAACACTACTTCCTTCCCTTTTTACTATTTTAATGTCATTTGATGGCTATATACTTAAAACAGCATTACATTCAAGCGAGGCCAAAAAATAAAATTGCACTTTGGTCATAATTAATTATTCCTCCTAGAATAACGCCAATAATCTGGTTTCAGGTGACAAGGGTCTGCCAGGTCCTCCTGGTCGCCAGGGTCTCCCTGGACTTCCTGGTTTTGCTGAGCAGAGTAAAGGTCAGCCAGGACAGCCTGGGTTTCCTGGACAGCCAGGAGCTCCAGGCTTCCCTGGGCCAAAGGGAGAGCCTGGAATCATGGGATTCCCCGGCATGTCTGGAGGAAGGGTAAGAAAACACAGACACATAAAAAAATACAAACATGCATCAAGTTCAACCAGTGAGCTTCAACTTCTGACGGATTCTTTCAGGGTGATGATGGTGCACCTGGTTTCTCCGGTAATCCTGGAGAATCTGGCCAACCTGGTCCCAAAGGTGAGCGTAAATATCAGGCCACGCTCACGAGAAACCATCCTCCAACACATCTGTTCTTCTATCAAATCTACACATTCGACCTCACATCTATTTATGAATAACTTAATACTGTGCATACATCCATCCTTTGACTCTCGGGTTGTGTTCCTCAGGTCTACCCGGAGATACTTTTGGTTACCCTGGAGCTCCAGGAGCTAAAGGCCTGCTAGGAGATTCAGGCTTCCCAGGTAAGACTCACCGTGCTTGCTTCTGAAAAACCCAGTCACCCTTATCTAAATGTAATTGTTTTTCCTCTGTAATAACCAACAGCAGATTATTTAAACTGCTTTTAAGTAAAGATTGTTAAAATCACACCACAATCCACCACTTAATTATTCCAGTTTTTTTAATAAAAAACAAAAAATAATGAGATTACTAGAGATAGACCCGTGCCAATCAGCTCTACTTGTAACCAATCAGATGCTGCTGTGGGTGGGACAATGCGGCAGACAGAGTAGTGACTGCAGACAGACAGGCGCGGCTGCATCGCAGCCACAATAACCCAGTTTTAAATTGATCTCTGTTGGATTAAAAAAAGGCCAATGCCGATATGCAATAATTGATCTCTAGAGATTACCTATGTCAGTACTGTATATGTTTAAATGGATCTGTTTTTCTTTCCACTCTTTTTGCAATGGACACCACTGACACAGTTTTACATACCCTCTGCTCTACCAGAGTTTCTGTTTCTGTTTTACCAGGTTTTATTAGCAATAAATTTACAGTGTCACTTTCCACCACCAAACATCTGCTACGCCCGAAAGGATCTGTTACCTATCAGACTGATTATCTCTCTTCAGGTGGTCGTGGTAACGACGGTGCCCCTGGTGACAGTGGCTTTCCAGGATCTCCAGGTTTCCCTGGAGGAAAGGGGTCCCCTGGTGAGGCAGGACGGCCCGGAATAATGGGTGAGTGACACCGATCCAGAGACAAACAGATACATGACAAACATGTCCATGTCACAGTCATATATTAACATATTCATCTCTTCCCCTCTGCAGGCTCGCCTGGTTTCCCTGGGCCAAAGGGCCAGTCTGGCTTCCCAGGAAGAAGAGGACTGGATGGGTCTCCTGGTCTTCCTGCAGGTCCTGGAGGACCTGGAGCCAAAGGTGAAAGAGAAACCGAATGCACTTTGAATTTCTCTTTCCTAACCAGATGAGGTAACACAGCAGGAAAGGAAACGAGCTCATGGTGCAGACAACCACACTCACATTCACTTTCCTGTGTCTTTGCAGGTTTGCCTGGTTCCCCTGGTTTGGATGGACTTAATGGCCTCGGTGGACCTAAAGGCCTCCCTGGAACCCCAGGCAAGGACCTCATTAGAGTCTGATAATACACTTTTTTTACAGCTAGTTTTATTTATTCTTTTTACGATCTGGGCAGTCTGTGGGAAATGGAAGGAGAGCTGATGAGCAGATAAGAGCAATAATTCATCTGATTAAGTTTAATAAATGGATTTGCAGCAATAGAAACATAGAAAACAGCCTTTATAAGCCTTTGTTTCCTCTGATCCTCGTTATTATAAGTGAGTCCTTAGCAAATACAGTTTCTGTTTTTAAAAGAAGTACATATTTAACACCTGCCCTTCTTTGAGACATCATATTTAGTAGTTTCATGTGTTACACGTTCATGTTCATGTAATAATGTTGCTGTATTCATATCCAGGTGGAAGTGCAGGAGGTCTCCCAGGTGCCCCTGGTATTCCGGGGTTGAAAGGTGAGAGAGGCGTCTCTTTCCCAGGACTCCCAGGCTTCCCTGGAGCGAAGGGGGAGAGAGGAGAGCAAGGTGAGTTAATCAGTTAAAAGTCCTGATTAACTGTAAATGAAAAACAAAATATAATATCAAAATAATGACTGCCGATTTGTTTTTGTGTGTGTGTGTCAGGTGGTCCTGGACTCACAGGGTTCCCTGGTCGGCCTGGACCTCCTGGTGAGCCTGGGCGGTCGGATATTCCCGGACCTGTTGGAGACCCTGGCCTCCCTGGGCTGGATGGAGAATTCGGTAAATACATGTCCTCTATCCAATTTCCTTTCCTTTCTAATCTTTTCTCCTCACCTCTCCTCTCCTTTCCTATTTCTCTCCTTCTAACCCTTACCTCCTTTCTCCTCCAGGTTTCCAAGGTCCTCCAGGTCCACCCGGGCCACCTGGTCCAGGCACAGCACAGGGAGACAGAGGTGACTCTGGGCTCCCGGGCTTCCCTGGCTCCCCAGGCAGGAAAGGAGAACCAGGATTCCCCGGAGGCCCTGCAATCCCCGGCCCACCAGGTTTCAAAGGTGACGGGAACCAAAAACGCAGCCCCTGTAACTTTTTCTTTCTCAAAATAAATAAATAAGATAATGAAGTGAAACTTTGTGTTTTTGCTTTTCAGGAGCACGAGGTGAGCCTGGATTCAGTGGAGCTCCTGGTCTGAAGGGTTTCCCCGGTGACCCTGGTTTCTATGGAAACAAAGGAGCCAAGGGATTACGAGGTAGGAGGACTTTAGTGGATATGGATGGTACAGGAAAATGTGTGAAGTCAGTTATTATATTGAAAGTAGTCCCTCTCTCATACCTCACCTCCTTCGCTTTCACCTTTTCTTCCACCACTGTTCCCTCTTCTTCCTGCATACACATTGATCATGTGTTGTCCCTCCACCCTTCACCCATCTTACGTCCTTGTCTTCCCGTGTCCCCTCCTCTTTAGGGCGTCCTGGTCGAAAGGGTTTCCCTGGAATCACGCCGCCTGTGCCACCAATAGACATAGTTCGACCTCCCGGAGACCTGGGTTTTCCCGGTGGGAACGGAGACCCTGGTATCCCCGGACAAACCGGTCAGCCTGGAATAGGTGGTCGTCCAGGTGAGTAGTGCATATGTACAGTTTGTCAAATGATTTCTGCCACATTGCAGTCAAAGTATGGACCTTTTTAAGAATAAAACCCAAAATCTTATTTTCCTCTACTTCTTCTTGGAGTGCAAGATATAATGCGTTGAATAGTGAGCTTTGGAAGTGCTGGTAGGTGGATTTTGTTACCTGCTGATAGAGCCAGGCTCAGTGTTTACCTGCTACTTTCAGGCTTTATGCATCACAAGCATATGGATATTCATTGACAGATTTGGTCTGATGTGTTGTTTACTAATGTTTATTTTTTGTGTAGCTGCTCCAGAGTTATACAAGCTAAGTGTGATATCAAAACCAGAGTTGTCCTTTTAGCCCTCATAATATCGCATTACGGGCTCAGCTAAACCTCAGCTAAACTCAGCTCACCTTTGTTTATCCTGTAATGTAACATGCAGTTAATCTAGGGACCTAAAAGAAGGGGAAAATCTAAATATAGAAATGAAAATAAATGACTGTGCACCTGTGGTCACACCTTTGTAAAAAAAACTCTTCTGCTATAGGTCCTAAAGGTCGTTCTGGTTCTATGGGTAAAATGGGCAGGACTGGAGCTCCTGGTCTGCCTGGATCTGTCGGTGACCCTGGACCACCCGGTTTCCCTGGACTCACAGGAGAACAAGGTCAGTAATGTGTGTGTGTGTGTGTGTGTGTATTTGTCCTCACACAGTTTTAGAAAACAAAATAAAACCTGTGTATATTAAATTATAGCCCATTACACATTCATGGGTCATTACCACTTCATAAAGGCTAATAATTAGATTTTATAGTGACAATAACAATAGTGACAAATAGAGGAAGGAATCCGACTTGTTTCATTGTTCTTCAGTCAAAAATGTGTCTCAGCTCAACTGAGTATCACGGTTGATGTGGTTACGCTTTCAAACTCTCTCAGTTCTAACATCTTCTTGTTTCATGTTCCTCAGGTCCTCCTGGTGCAGTCGGTCGTCCAGGCATTCCCGGCAGTGTCGGCCGCGCTCCTGGCATCGGCTACACTCTGGTGAAGCACAGCCAAAACTCCCAGGTTCCCATGTGTCCACAGGGCATGGCCAAGCTGTGGGAAGGCTACAGCCTGCTGTATGTGGAGGGACAGGAAAAGGCACACAACCAGGATCTTGGTATGGAAACAACTGTTTATATCAACTTTGATCTGCCCTCCCATTTAGTTCAACACCAGACACAACAGTGAAAAAGTTAGAAGTCTAATACATTAGAGGCTTTTACCGATAAAATATCAGGATAGGAAGTGAGTTTAATGCCAGAAATAGTCTCCAAATGCTGTTTACAGTGAATAATGTAATGTGAATGGGCTATGGAAGTTACCCATAGTTACCCATACTCCCATTCAAAAGGTCAAACAGAGGTTTTGATATGTTAGTCATGGTGGTTCATCTGGTGTATAACCTGTCTCTTTGTCTCTCCAGGTCAGCCGGGGTCATGCCTCCCCAGGTTCAGCACCATCCCCTTCCTCTACTGCTCCCCCAACGAGATCTGCTACTACGCCAGCCGCAACGACAAATCCTACTGGCTCTCCACAACCGCACCCATACCCATGATGCCTGTGGCCGAAGAGCAGATACAACCTTATATCAGCAGGTATTGTTGCACGCTGTGCTGGCTCATTAAGCTGTAAGGTCTGGGGGTATGCAGCCTCACACATCTGGGCCTATTAAATGACCTGTGTGTTTTTTCTTAGTGTTTGAATAAAGTTAAATTTAGAATCTCTGCTTCCTGTTCCATCCAGGTGCTCAGTTTGTGAGGCTCCATCTCAGGCTGTGGCTGTCCACAGTCAGGACATGAACATTCCCAGCTGTCCTCCTGGCTGGAGGAGTCTCTGGATCGGATACTCCTTCCTGATGGTAGGTCAAAAAAAAAACAAGTGCCTCTAAAAGCCCATTTCCTAAAATTTAGCATTTAGCATTGCTCACACTGGAATGGAACATTTTTCAGCAATTTATGTAAAAAATGAATTCCCCTTCTCCTCCACAGCACACGGCGGCTGGAGCTGAAGGCGGTGGTCAGTCCCTGGTGTCTCCCGGCTCCTGCCTGGAGGATTTCCGTGCAACGCCGTTCATCGAGTGCAACGGGGCCAAGGGTACCTGCCACTACTTCGCCAATAAGTACAGCTTCTGGCTCACAACCGTGGATCCCAGGCAGGAGTTCATCTATTCTCCAACGCAGGAGACCCTAAAGGGAGGCCAGGAGCGCTCCAAAGTCAGCCGCTGCCAAGTCTGCAGCAAAATCTTGTAGTAAGAGGAGGTGAAGGATGGAAGAGCGGAGGGATGGAGGGAGACATCAGGAGGTGATGTACTAACACTTAAAGGAAAGAAAAAAGAAAAGATGGGCTGATGATGGAGGATGAGATGATTTAAAAAGAAATCTATGAAAGCGAGAAAATGGGACTGACTGAAAATGAACCCCTCTCCTGCTTCACTGACGGTTTCACAGTTGAGTCGAGCAACATCGGCCCTTTTTTTGTTTTGTTTTTTTTTGTCACCTTTAGGAATGAATTGCTTATTAAAAAAAAGAAGTGTTTGAGGGAGGAAATGGAAAGAGAAGGGTTCCAGTGTACGTTCTCTTCTCTAGATTATCACTGACCATGGTGCTATTGTTTGTGTTCTTTGTGTTTATTTTGTGTCTGTTTTCTCGTTACGGTTTTGGCGAGAATCATTCTCGGCTACCTCGGAGAGTGCCACTCCTTCGGATAGCACTGCCCCGCTTCTGCATCAGGCTGGACATGTACTTCAGATAATTCAGATCAGAGAGTAAAATCAAATATTGGTTGAATCTAAGGTCTTAACAGCTGTGTCTTACATTCATTTCTGAACTTGTTTAACTGAAGTGGGTGATAACTTCACCTGATCCTGGGTCAAACATACGGAAAACGTTGCCTCTTTAGCATTTACTGCCAACTACAACCAGTGTATCTACAGTTATATCACAGATTAAGTTAAAAGCTGCCACCGCAGTTGTATCCTCTGTACCAATGATTTTGCATGTTTTCCATGGATAGCTACAGCACATTGGTTGTCACTGATTTCACTGTGGGTATGAAAATCAAGTTGCTGAGACCTGAGAGCTGCTTGGGGTTAAGACGAACATTACAGTGAATATTTACAGTTCTACATATTGAAAGTTGTATTAATGTCATGAGCAAGAACTACACAGAAACCTTGGTGTATTTAAGGAAACACCAACATCCAAGATCTAAGAGTCAGTTGTCAAGGTGCAACTATTTTTACGCAGTCAACTGAAAAAATGATCAAGGATTAAATCAATTTTATCTGAATTTAATTATAAAGAAAAAACATGAGGAAATGCTTCATAGTTGATAATTGATATTTAAAAAGCAATACTCTCTACTACTTTACTGACATCAGAAAATCCGATTTTTATTTTTTCAACCAAGTTACACGTCTCTACAAACTGATTTTTATATCTTACAGGCACGGCTGTAAACCAATGGCCCTCTGGAATTAAGGAAATCTATCTAAGCGTGTAAAGTATGATGAGTATGAAATTTCATTCTTGACTTGGAAATAGTATTTTGCCAAAATAATCTCATCTCAATATTCACTTGCAAGTATTTTCTAGAGCTTTTGTTTTGGTGTCCATGAGCAAACACCCCCTACTGGTGAAGATTAAACTTAAAAGTATATTTTGGAAAGTGTTCAGCAACAATGTAATCAATATGTGATTTAGTTTTTGTGCAAAAACATGCATCTTTACACATACCATTACACTGCACACACATTAGCTTTTGTGTTTCATATGCCTGTGATCTTTGCACATGCAATCAAATGCCAAACCAGCACTTTTCCTCAAAATTGCCAAAACAGAGCTGCTGCAACAGCTAACTCCGCTAAGAAGTGACTTGAATGAGGCCACCCATTCAGGAATATTGCACTGATGTGATCTCATATGGGTCTGATCAATAAACAAATCAAATAAAGGGGCATATTTCCTTTACATCTCCACTTTCACAGGCTTTCATCATTCTGTTGTGACCAAAGTGTTTTTTTAATCAAAGTAAACCCTACAGCCACATAAGTTGGCAACATGAAACAAAACACACTCTCTGATAGATTATTAATTATAGCTGTACATAGTGCTTACTGTGTTTCCCAGCAAAGTATGTTAGAGCACAGGTTTATGAAGCTGTTATCTCCTTATTTTTATTTTGATTTTTTCCAGTCGCTCTGCCTTTTTCACTGCCCTTGGATAAGAAAGAGGAAGACATTACTTATTTTCTTGTTTCTTTTCAGAACTGAGAATTTTTTACACTGAATTTGGTTTGCATTGTAAATGGAAAGCCTTGCTTCAGTCTGCTCTATTATCCTTGGGCAGTAAAAGCTACTGGGTGACTTGTAACCACTATGACCACTGTGTCTAGCACATAGCTCTGTCTCTCTGCTGGTAGCCCTGATTTTATTCTTATGTCACCTTTGACTTTATCTGTTTTATTTTATGTTCTTCCTTTTTGTCTGCATTTGTTGTTTTGTAATCTAGATTGTAATTATTTTACTTAAGTCATGATACAATTCCCTGGTTTTATGTACTGAGATGGGAGGGAATGGGGGAGATAATGATGTGTACATTAAATATTATGAAAAAAAAGATGCCTTTAGGATGTTTTTTATATGGAAAGTATATTCACAGCTAATGATTATAACAGACACAACAACAGTTATTGTCTGTTTGCTCTTTACGCCATGCCCAAAATCAAGTTAAATAAACATAGTGGTAGTGCCTGAAGTGACAGAAAAGAAATCCAGTTTTTCCTCAAAGAGGATTTATTACAAAAAAAAATGGTAATAACATGTCTGTTACTGTCATGTGTATTTCTGTTCTCACACCCTTTGAAATAAAGTTTCAAAACTTTATTACGTTTTCCTAATGTTCGTTTTTACATGTAACCACCACTGAGAATATCGCATGTTTTGTTGTGCTGTAGTCAGTGTAAAGATAATGTTTGAGATCACATTGCTGTGTTCCTGGCAAATCCAAATTAAAAACATTAACACCTTTTACCTTATTTCCATTGCCTTGTTTTACAACGAAGCAGATGTCAGATACTGAACCTTGCATAGTTTTCTTCACTATAGATGGAAGTCTTAACATATAAATGTATAAGTAATTAGACTGTGAGTCAGAACTTTGCAGTAAATGAAAAGCAGCATAAAACAGGACGAATTCTGACTCGACAGAAGTCTATATTATTCTTAGATTACATCTATTTATTTATTTATTTTGCGTGCAATCGCTATAATATGCAGGGGGAAAGAAGGCTGAACCACACACTGACGATTCCAGAGCAGTAGATGGCGACAAAGCGTTTTCCTGCTCTACAGAAACAGAAGAAGCTAGCATCACAACAACAGCACTGCTAGTAGCGTTAGCTCGAAGGAACGCGAAGTGTTTTTTTTTCTGCTGGGTTGGAACATATTAACAGGTCAGTAACATAACACACAGCCCACAGAGAGTCTAATTCAACGATGCGCTTATGTGTATGTTGCTAAAGTTGTTAAATCAAACACGAATCTGTTTTAGCTTTGTGTAAAAACCTTAGCTTGCAAGCTAACATTAGCTCCGCTAGCTTCGTAGCTATACTCGCTGTCACCTGCGAGTTAAAGTTTTAGTTTTGGCACAATTTTCGCATGCGAGGCGCAAGCAGAGAGTCAGATATATCATGAAGATGAACGGATTATTATGATTTGATGCTGCTGCCATGTTTATCCCTGCAAGTGGTTAATGCTGTAGTTAGCCGATGCAGCTACTGTTATCTAATTCTTGCAGTTTGTAACCTGTTTTTTTTTTCTACACAAATATGTACATTTACTTTGTTATTGACTGAGAGCTAGGTTCTTGATGTTTAAATAATGTTTGCTATGAATAATGTGCTATAATATAGAGTTACGGGTATGGAGGTGATATGCGAAATAGTTAATGTGACGTTGTTTTGTTAAAAGCCAGACACCATATACAGCATTTCATTGTCATTTACGCACCAAACAATGGTGGCAACATGCACAGAAAGGCTTAAGTGTTAAGTGAGTGTTGAATAAAAGACTGCACAAACCAGACTGGGACTTTTATTTTTTTTTGTTTCCGTGTTTGTGACTCGTACGTCGCTCTTAAGTTGCTGTGATGAACTGTTTAATGATGCAGTTTAACCTGTGATGTTCAAACAGCAAATCCTCACATTGGAGAACCAAGAACAATGGAGTGTCAAGTATTTTCATGCGTGAAAGATTTGTAAAAAATCATTTTCAGTTGCTGATTAATTTTGGGATTGTCCTGGAATACCTGCTTTTCTTTAATGTGCTACAGGTTTTGATGTTGTTTCATGACTCATTTAGTGTCATGACTCGTTTAGTCCTGTGTTCCTGTAGTGAAGGGGTGTTTTTGTTTTGTTTTTTTTGTCACACACACGCTGTCTGAGGCCTGATGCCCTTAAAAGGGTGTGTCCTGATTTCTTATTTCCTCACCGTGCTACTTCGCAGTCAGCTGTATCTTAATCTTGCACGTCACTCTAGTTAAACCTCCATACATGAAGCTGTATTTTATCTTAATCCAATTCACAAGTACCAGTATCTGATTTTTTTTCTACTGATTCTGTTTCTTTGCAGTTACCGACAATACTAAACATTTTACAGTGCTTTTAAGGGCTGTAGTCTTTTAATATATTGCCTTGTATCCCTAAAAACCCATGGTTACATTGTCCCCATATTGGAAGATCAGGAACAAGCAAACTTTTGGCATCTGCTTGAAAATTACTCGTTCATTATCAAAATGGTTTTCAATTAATCTTTTGTTGCTTGGCTAATGGAGTAATCATTTCATCATGCTGTGACTGTTAAAATATATAATCAAACGGTTTCCCTGAAGAGACTTTTAGTTCCTCCTTTTCCTGACATAACTTCTTAGTCATGCCCACTCTTCACTTCAGTGCAAACACAGCATGTCGTAGTTTCCACAAGTGAACACTGAACCGTGTTTTTCCTCTTTGATCCTCAATGCAGGTACGCTGGAATTTTCTGACACCCACTCGGACATGTCCTATGTCTTCATCAACGACTCGTCGCAGACCAACGTGCCTCTGCTACAGGCCTGCATTGATGGAGACCTGCCCTTCGCCAAGAGGCTTCTTGAGACAGGGTGCGACCCCAACATCCGTGATAACCGGGGCCGCACGGGCCTGCACTTAGCCGCTGCCCGAGGTAACGTGGACATATGTCGCCTCCTGCACAAATTCGGGGCTGATCTGTTGGCGACAGATTATCAAGGAAACACAGCGCTGCACCTCTGTGGGCATGTGGATACTATACAGTTCCTGGTGTCCAATGGGCTGAAGATTGATATCTGGTAAGGATTGTAATGCTGTCAGGTGATGAAGGATGATATTCATAAAAATGTATGATTTTGGGTTTTTTTTTTACCATTCTATTTCTGCAGTTTTATGGTCCCCTTTCATTTTAACTCAAGTATTTAATCTGCTGTGTTTGGCTTGATGATCTTATTGTTTGATTGATTTTATTTGCCTTTGCTTTTATTGTTTCCTGTGTATCTTGTACCGCAGTACAACCCACTTTAGTGTTGTTTTGTGCAGTCCGTGTGGTCTTTGTAGTGCATTTGCAAGTTGGTTAATAATGTTAAAACATTTTAACCATCTTCTTCCAAACAAACTGGTACTACTGGTCCAATATCATGATTATCATGATCATATCATGGTATTTTTAATAAGCCTCAAAGCGGCAGCTTCCTGTTTTCACTCCAGATGAATATGATGGTCAAACCACTTGCTCCTCTGCATTTCACAGGAATGACATTACTCTTTGAATTGAAACCGGGAGTCCCAGTTAGCCACCAGCGCCGTGGATTTGCATTGGGAGCTGGTGACTTGAGTCTCATAACTCCACTCACAAATGTAAAGTGATCAGTGTGTATGAGGTGCTCTTGGGTTGACTCATGTGCATATAAATGAGTCATAGGACTCAGGGCTCTTGAGCCCTGTGGAGTCAGAAAGATTAGTGACAAGTAAATTGTTTTTTGCCTGTGTTATCTGTTGATCATGCAGCTGTTGTAAGCCCATGGTCA
Source organism: Toxotes lorentzi (assembly GCA_037833715.1). Classification (NCBI taxonomy): domain Eukaryota; kingdom Metazoa; phylum Chordata; class Actinopteri; family Toxotidae; genus Toxotes; species Toxotes lorentzi. The sequence continues at coordinate 19,286 of JBBMJY010028659.1, forward strand.
ATATCCAAAAAGACCAAGTGCATGTTACTGGTACGTGCCTTGATGTCCCTCAGTGTCCTTCTTTTCTTTCTGATAAGGCTCAATCTTTATCAAAACTGGCACTGGAGGTGTTCTATTTGTGTACGTTGTGTTGAGACCTGTTTGCTTGGCAAACTTGTCCAGCTCAGACTTGACCGACTGAAGCAAACAGGCTTGGTAATAAAACGGCAGTATCTTTACACAGAACAAACATCAAAAACACCAGTTAATCTGTCAGCACTGAAGCCCTGATTAATCTCAACTATAGGACAAATCCTATCTACTCTACTCCCTATGATTCAGATGTGTAAGTTGTCTGTGTCTAATAGAAAAGATAGACATGTAGGTTTTAGACATTACCTCATTGCACTAATACCTTGTTTTATATTTTGCACATATGAGGGAAAATGTATATCAAGGAAATTCTTATATCTTACATGAGGGTCGTCCTGTAGTTGGCCCATTTGATACTTCGTCTAACGGTACTGTGTCTGTTGGTTTTCCTGCATAACAGTAACCACAACGGATCGACTCCTCTGGTGCTGGCGAAGAGACGCGGCGTCAACAAGGACGCCATTCGCCTGCTGGAGGGACTGGAGGAGCAGGAGGTGAAAGGCTTCAACAGAGGACCCCACTCCAAACTGGAGACCATGCAGATGGCTGATAGTGAGAGGTCAGCAGGGGTTGATGGGTTGATGCATGTTGTCCATGGACTGATCTAAAAGTGTCATCAGAGGCATGATGTCTTTTCATCTACCTGCCTTTGTTTGCTTTGTCTGATGACGGTGATAAGGACATGAGACAACAGTTCTGTCGATAAGTGAAGGCAAACTGGAATGCGCACTGCAGAACCATTTTGTTCACACTGTGGTTGACATGTCAGTGAATCTACATAGTTATGACTCAATTTTCATTTCAACATTTTTTTTCTGACTGCTTAGGCTGTGTCTTAGAAACTTTGTGCACACCAAGCTCTAAACCACACCACCTCACTCATTTCCACCTGCCTCTTCACTTCCTCTTTGTCTTCCTCTAATTATCTATTCCAGTTTTGTCTTATTGTGACAGACATCAGAGATGATGACTGATTATCAGGAAGTGGATGTCAGATTATCGTGTCTGTTCAGATTTCACTGGGTTGTGACTCAGAAAAGGAGAATGATCTTCGGCACAGATTTCTGCAGTCGAGCTCTTAGTGTTTTGAATTGGACTTTTGTTACCTTGTTGATTTGCACCCTGCTGTTTTCCAAACAAACAGGGAGATGTTTCAGTTGTATCAGCCAACCCTGATTAAGGTGGACAACAATAACAAACACCTGACAGTATAATACAAAATAATTCAACAGCACCACAAACCATATCCTACACAATAACCACAATAAGTCTATGAACAGTGTTTTGCTCTGTCTGTTCCAGTGCCATGGAGAGCCACTCCTTACTCAACCCCAACCTGCAGAGCAGTGAGGGCGTCCTGTCCAGCTTCAGGACCACCTGGCAGGAGTTTGTGGAGGACCTGGGTTTCTGGAGGGTCCTGCTGCTGCTTGTGGTGATCGCCCTGCTCTCCCTGGGCATCGCGTACTACGTCAGCGGCGTCCTGCCTTTCTCCAGCAGCCAGCTGGAGCTGGTGCACTGAGGGAGGGCAAGGATGAGGGTGGTGATGAAGAAGCGTGGGGAAGGGAGGTAGTGAGGTCAAGTCAAGTGAAGTTCTGCTTTCAGCAGTTGTGTTTATACCCACCAGAAACTCTGATTTTTGTTTATTTGCAACCCTGATCTCATCTTTTCCTTGGTTGTCTAAACAGAGAAGCATCAAACTTTATGGTTAAAATGTATAAAAGCGGTGATCCTAAAGAACAAAACTCACTTTCAATTAAAAATCTTAACTTTTGAGAGGTTGTGACACGATTAACAGAATGATCTATGACCAAGACTAAGAATGTGTGTTGGTCTTGTTTTAATATTGTGAAACATGCCTCTTTTAAAACCGCATTGAACAGTTTCATTTCTTTAAAAACAAACAAAAAAAAAGGTGGTAAAAGTCAGGTAGTCCATAATGGTATTAATTTCACTTTGTCAGTTAAAACTTAAACTCATAAGCTTGAAATGAGATTAATAAACAGATCCAGGCTGTTTCACTTTGCGGTTCAGTAACCCCACAAAAATGTGACATGAAAAGATGAAACATACCAGGTACAGTTCAAACTGTGTTAGAAAAAGAAATGCCTCACAGTGAGAAAATATGATGCTTGTTTGTTCAATGCAGTTATACAGTAACATTTCCTGGTATCATTCCCTGTTACAAGCTTTATATTGCCAATCTTTTCTATCTTTTATTCTTGTGGTTTTGTTGTTTGTCCATTCTCTCAGTTGTGTTATTTATCAAATATCTTCTGTTTTAATTTCCTTTCATATTGTATGTATTGTTAAAATACTGCACCCTTGCTGACTGGAAACAGTTTGGTTGTGAAAAGTGGAAGTTGATTCACAGACGTCTGCAGGAATGTTGTCTCATCTGCTTACATACAGATTAGAAATGCACCTTGACTGTGTGCCTTTTCAGAAAGCCTCATGTTTCACAGCAGTCCATTGACATTCCAGTCTGAAGCATGCAGCTTTGTTGCATTGAAATCTACCATGCTGTTGTAAAATCACGTAGCGGCAGTGCTTATGAACTAGGAGTATGGCAGCAGATTAATGGTTATTACTTGTTTTGTTGTATATTCATTGATGTCTTTTGGAAACCGTGTAGATTTTATTTGTTGTAGCTTTTTCCACTGTTGATTTTCCGTGGACAATAACACATTTGAAGTAAATCCTAACTTAGTGTGGAAAATGAATAAAATCACATGTATGTATGATAGTGATCAGACAGAGTGCTCCTGTGAGGGTGTCAGTTGCTCACGTGAACTAAGCACATTGTTATCTTTATAGAGGACACTATCTTTGAAGAAATACACAGCAGAGGGACACTGTCAGATTTCTGTGATGTCTCTGTGCACAGTGAGGTGGGTGGTTTTTCTGTCTGTTGGTACTGTCACACTCTGCTGAAGTTTTCCAGGAAAATGACTTTTAACTGTTGAATTCTTCTATAAGAAAGTAATGCATTAACAGGGACCTGCCCGCTCATAGATGCTGTGATAAGAGAAAACAGCTACTTGTGTGTGTCAGCTTACACACTCTTAGGCCTTAGCCCTGCCTAAATGTTATTATGGGACATGCCAGTACAGCTTTGTGTGTGTGATGGCAAAAAAAAAAAAAAACATTACAGGAAAAGTTTAAAAAGGTTTTTATTTCATACAAACATATAAATATAAATGTCACATAGAGATTTTTGGAGGCGTTGATCAGTCCGAGGCCAAAGCTGAGCTGCGCCGCAGGTTGTTTTCTTCTTCACAGGTCGGAGACAACTCTTCATCATCACCATCACTTGATGACAGTCCTGTCTGAGTGATTGTCAGTGACTGGGCTGGCAGTGTGATGCGCACCTGACACTCAGTAAACGTCAAGTCCCTCCACATTTTAGAGCATGGACTCCGCATTAGGACCATTTGGTTGAGGGTTACCATTGACCTGAGCAAGAGGAGGAGAAGAAAGAGGCAGACCTTCGACCCCGTTTGAATGTGGTCTATCACCGGATCCAGATGAGCCTCTGGAGCAGCAGGATTTCAGCAACCAGCCAAGCTGAGTAAATAAAGCAGCACAAATCACAAACGTCACAGCTGCCGTAATCCCGACAGTGGTCCAAGTCCCCATTTTTCCCTCTTCGGGGTCTTTCTGTGTGGGATACAGAGGGAGAAGACAAAAAGGGAAAGAGGAGCTCAGTTAAATTCAGATCCAGAGAGACGCTGCGGCTCTACAGTTACAGGTCTTTAACAAAGGGTTTTAGAGGAGAGGCATACTCACACATCCAGGGCGCGGTCCTGAGGTGGTGATCTGATGCGGTGCCTCGTTGACAGTGAGTCTCGTAGCAGGAGGGTCTCCTCTCTTTTTATGGTCACCCTCCTGGACATAGCAGAAGTAATCACCGTGATCCTCCATCTTAACCTCCGTAAAATTCAGAGACAAGTCTCCTCGTTGGGGACCGTCCTGCAGCAGAGACACTCTTCCCTCAAATCCTGTCCCATATTTGGTTTCACCGTAGAAATTCTGCTCTAACACAAGCTCTCCGCTTCTTTCCCATCGCACAGACTTCACCTTTGTATCTGTAGTGACGTAGTGGCACCTGAGTTTACCGGGATCTCTCTCCGTAAAGTGCAGATCATCAAAGACTAAAACCTCCAGCTGGATGAGTCCAGTGCACCTGGATTCGTACAGTCCGTTATCGTTGATGTTGGTGCTGTTCAACACGACCGAATCGCCAGGAGCGATCCTGCCTGCGTAACCTGTCCCGGATTTCAAGATGCCACCCTGGGAATAAACCACTGTCTCAGGGCTGTCATCCCGCCTCCGGTGAATCAGTTCTTCACTACAGTTTTCTGTTGCTGGAAATTTAACGGGGTCTCCCAGAAGTGCCACGAGAGAATGTCCTCCAGCGCACGGGACAGCGCACCGGAGAATTAATACGAGGAGCAGAAGACGCCCCTCCATCGTTCCGACTTCTTCAAAGCCCCAACTGACTCAGACCCTGCAGCTTTTCTTAACTATATGAACACGCCTACACCATACGCCCCTCTCCACCAATCAGAGTTCAGTCTGAGCCAGCCCCGTACGGACAACACTGTCACATGACAGCGTCACACTCTTTGACAGTCAGAGAGTGACAGAAAGCGAGCACACGCACCGGAACAGGTTTGTTTGGAATGAGGGTTAAATTAATATGACATGATAACGTCCCTCCCAAAACCACCCGGACTGATCAGCCGAGCCTGGGCTGATCAGTCCAGGTGGTTTCATACTGGGTCACTGAAAGTGTGGGACCCGTGTGGGACCCGCACACACATACTTCAACAGCCTCTGATGTATCTCGTCATTGTACTGAACAATTTGTCAAAAAAAAAGAAAAGAAAAAAAAAAACAGAACAAAACGCTGACTCATGGCATCCCTCACATTCTCCTTACCATCTCCCCAAAGGTTATTATCGGACAAGCTGCGAGTGTGTGTGGGCTGGAAATTTAACGGGGTCTCCCAGAAGTGCCACGACATGATCTGCTCCAGCGCACAGGAGAGCGCGCAGGAGAATTAATGCCAGGGGCAGAAGACGCCCCTCCATCGTTCTGTCCTTTCGTGAAACCGTTTAACTGTCCTGCAAACTAAATACAGAGTGAGTGACTGAGCTTTTCACCCCAAACCCTCCACCCCCCACCCCCCACCCCCACCAATCACACCACCCTCTCTCCACCAGTCAGGGCTCAGGGTTGGAGTATGCACAGCGCTGCACATCCCGTGCAACATCTTGTGGAACGCTTGGCATTCACTGCCCAGGATCCACGTTCCCATTAGACCCAGGGAGCTTTACTGAGGGATGACACTCAGAGAGTGACAGTGAGCAGTGTATGTGTGTGTATGTAAGGATATATATATGTCCAGCGTCCAACTTCCTTTTTTTCTTCACCTGCTTCAGTGTGATGGTAATAGAAAGCAGCGACGTAGACCTGAGGCCTGAGGCTCGCTGTTCACTAGGCCTATGGCCTAGTATGAGTCATCCATCTGGCTCGAAGCCGTCTCTGTTTTTTATTTATGTTTTCGTACAAAGATAGCGGAAGTAGCGGTTGGAATGGAAAGTTGCGAATCCAACACTAACACATTATAACACTCCATGATATATTTCTAGATTTTATTGAACAATACTCATTTGTCAACAAACATGGCCACAAAGAGGCTGTTTCAGAGGGAAATATTACAACTTTTTAATCCACTACATTAAAAAAAAAAACCGTTATGACCTATAATCAGATATGACACATTGTCAGTTTTATTGTCATTAAGAGTATAACCAAGCTACTCCATCTCTTTTTAAGGACAGGTGAGTCTATAGGCCTATGAGTGAGTCTATAGCTGTTTAAACCTTTTCTTTAATTGGTGCATTTTGCTCCAGATGTTTTCCAGTTATCTGGAAATGATGCACCGCCCTCCTGGGGGTGTAGGCGGTGTCAAATAAAGAGAAAGAAAAGGAAAAGCCCCGCAGAGTTTTAACTGACCTTCATGTGAAGCTGCGGTCTTAGTTCGGGCTGCTCGGGCGAACATGAAACCATTTTTACGTTCACACTCTGGCTTTTTTCTTTCTTTCTGTTTTCAGACCCGGAACAGATCCGTTTGGCCTGGTTCCGCTCATGGACGCCTCTTCCTTGTTGCCGCTCTGCTGTCTTTTTGTGCAGGTCTGTATGAAGGTGTTTCACTTTGCGTTACTATAGATTAGAGGTGTATGCGTGAAAATGGACAAACCACCAGCCAGTGTTTTACAGTATCGGAGATCTGTGACTTTAAGCGTAATAATCAAAGGTTTAACGACTGTTAAATCAGTTCTCTGTGAACAGGAACATGGCAGCGTTAATGCAACATCAGAACTGTTTCATTTCACAGAAGAATAAAGCGAACAGACAAATTATGAACCGAGAAATCTTCTGTTTCTTGGCAGTAAAGTATTTCACAGCTATGGGCCTTTTTTTTTTTTTTTTTTGGAGAGTTCATGTCCTTATGATCAGTTCCGTATCTCGTAATTATGAAATAGCTCTTTCGTAGTTACGACACCCTGTTTTTATGAAGAAAACGAGAGAAGGCTATTGTGAGAGATGGCGGCAGGGTAGATAATAATATAGATTGTTTTTGTCAAGTAATAAATATGAACATTAATATCACGATAACTGTATTTCGGAAATGTTTGTAAAACTGCACCAGGGATTCAGTAAGTCACTCTTTGGAGATTTTTTTCCCTTCAGCCTATATTTGTCGGCATTTTGGAAAATTAAGTTCGCCGAATGAATTATTAACAGTGTATGTTTGCCATGAACCAGCGGACATACTGAAAACTGTCAGTTCGTTTCTCTGATATTGATGAAGAAAAACCTCAGGCGAGTTCTGGAGGTTTCCTGTCCCATTATTTCCTTATTATGACATAGTTATCTCATATATATGAGATCCGGTTCTAATTCTTAAGAGACAATCTCATAACCAGAATTATGAGAATTAATTAGAAAAGATCAACACAGAGATCAAGACCACAATAATGAATGAGATTCAAGATGGCGTGATTCTGTCTCAGGCCATAACTACGCGAGTTCTCCGGATGTCCTGTGAATACAGTGCGCGGCTGTTTACAGTGAGATGAAATAACCGGATTATTTGTTTACAAATAAACATTAAAACGACATTATTGAAAGTATATAAATAAATTACTAACAATGTTCTCAGAATATTTTCTGGCGGCCTCCAACCTTCTCCTGGAAACAGCTTTATTAAGAGGATGACTACAGCCTAACTCACGCACCCGTTTCAAATTTGTCATTGAAGCGTTGGAGCACGTTTAGAGATGAAACACTGTTTTGTTCCTCTGCAGCAGATTGTTGTTGTTGTTTGTTTTGTTTTGTTTTCGCCTCCACTGAGTTCTTGGATTACCGTGCGCAGAATGTGTTTCAGCAAGTTTACAGACGGCTTCACAACCACAAATACCGAGCTTAGTAACAATACACCCCTGCTACAGCAATTACACCTGCTGCTACTTTCACACTAATGCTACGTTTACTAACATTACTACTACTGCTAAAATTAGTTATTACTGCTACTACTAATTCTACTACAAATACTTCTAATGCTGCACTATGACCACAGC